>LBNU01020650.1:137557-153358 GCA_014162995.1 Artemisia annua | reverse complement strand
CAAAAATAATCATCCTCCACCCTTAGACCTTAATTAGAGTAGTCTTTAACCTAACGAACACTATTCCCTGTGAGAGAACGATCAATCCCCCGGTACTTGCCACTACACTATACTACATCGGTCAGGTACACTGCCTGGTGGGGATTGTAAGCCTCTTGAGATCCCTTGAGAGGTAAAACAAAGTGCGTAAGCAATCCCTACACATCAATTATGTCCAATGACACTCAATGAGTGTTGTATAAATAACCAAGAAAAAGTAACTCAAGAGACAAAAAAACAAATAGAGTTAAATGTTTTTGACCAGTTTTTTTCGGTTATGTTGGAGATGGGTTGGAAACAGGGTATTAGAGTATATGAAGGGATGGACAATTAATACTTGTTCATGCATGTGGAAGTAAAATGAGGCAATGGTTATTATTAGTTTGTGTGGCTCAAGGGTGAAAAAATTAACCCACTGTGCCTATAAGTCACATAGAAAGAGAAAAAACTAATCACTAACAACGCAAACCATCAATCTAAACACACACAATCTTCACTGAAAAGCAGCTTTTGTTAATAACAAAGAAAAAGATGACAACAAACATGCCATTTTTCAAGGAGTTGGGTCGTGCTGCTGGGTCAACCTTGGTTAGATACATGATGGTTGTCAAGTTCGAGAGGGAGGTCACTATGACATTGGTGGATGAACGGGAGCTTACAAAAAAAGCTAAGGAGATAATGAGTCGTGTGGCTGAGAGGGACTTTGTGATTGGAGAGCTGGGGATGGTGTTTGCTTTTGACTCCACAGTTCAAAGCATTTCAGAGCTCACTAATCTGCAAACCCAAGACTTGACAGAGGTGTCAACGATCTTGGTGAATGTTATGAAGAAACAAAAGCGAGCAGCAGAGCTTTTGTCCTTCATTCAGAAGCTCAAGGCCATGCCATACTGATGCATTTTGTTGAAAATGTATCAAGGTTTAAGTTTTTAGTTGTTTTAGATGTGGAAAACTTTTTTTTGTTACTACTCAACTAATGTTAGTTTTATAGCATGAAATCTTTATGTTGGAACTTACCTGTGCTTTTTATTTTATTTGCTATGGTGGTGTTGTCGTCATATGTTGCTTGTTTGCTCTGCTCATGTGTTGGTTTGTTTCAATCCCTTCCTTTGATCCGAATAGTGTACCTGTTAGAATCAGGTGAGTGTTAATGTTAAATTATGGCATTGCTTAAAAAAAAGCACAAGATGTTGCTGCTTGTAAATTTTACCTTAACTGGAGTAACATCAAGCAATGAGAGCCTTGGGATTAGATATATCTGGTGGCCACCAGCGTTAATCCTATGATAAAAATGTTTTGGTTAATGCAAGTATATATTATCACAAAGTTTTCAACATAAATAAAAAGAGAATGTCAACTTGACCTTCCTCCTTGATTCACACGCGTTTATCATGCTTGACAATAATCTGGTATAACGATGTGGCCAGCAGAGATCACGTGTTTAGCTGCAATCATGCATTGTTAAATGAATGGATGTTAGACAGCCAATAACTGATTGGATGAGTCCAGTTCTGACATGCCATTCAATCAACAAAGCTGGATTACTGCGAAAATTCCGGTAATGCGACCACAGTTGAAAAAACAGTTTCATCATAGCCTATTTGACCATAAAAAACCAAAAACCAAAACGGTGAGGTAATTTTGCAATGATAGTCGAAACACCCTCATCCTTCATGCTCATGAACCATTACCTTTTCCCAATTTAAACACAGTTAAAACCAATTGACCTAAATTCCAAAAATTCACAAACAGCCAAACATACCAACCTATATTTCAAAAAAAACAGCAACACTTTACAAACAAAAAAATAATTAAAAATAAGCAAAATTAACAAACTACATTTAGTCAAAATGCAGAGCAAACCAACACATAATATAAAAAAAATGTACCTTAATTTGACGTCAACAAGGCTTAAAACACCTAAGATGGTTTACAACGGGATGGTGCATGATGGAGGCGACGGCTTTGCGCGACGGTGATGTTTGATGATTTGGGCGTGAAAAGACACCCATCACTGTGAAAAAACATAAAAAAGAAAGTTAGTATTTAAACCATCAGGATTAAAATGTATAGATCTATAAAAAATTCTTCAAACCCCATAGATCTATCTAAATACCTCAAAACTTGATGATGGACGGTTTCGGTGGTGCGTTGGTTTATGTGTCCATAGAGTCCCGTGGAGGTGGCGTCGGGTTGTTGGGTGGTTGTGGTGGTGTGAGTCGTGATGGTGAATCTAGAGGAGAGGAGGGTTGTGAGATGTTTATATAAATATTTTGAGAGTTGTGATGGTGACCCTAGTGTTAGTTGTTTAGTTAAATGTTTTGAGAGTAAGGTGTGAAAGGACCAAAATACCCGTTTGCTCATGTATGGTTGCCCAAAATACAAAAGTTGCCCAAAATACAATACGTACCATGTACCTCGTACCAACAGTGGTTGGTCGGACACGTGGCATCCTGTAGTTGTATAGACGCTAGTTGCCCAGGGCAACCCGGGCTAGAACGGGAATATTTAAAAATCGGGCCAAAAATGCCTAGCCACAGGGCAACCGGGCCATTTTGGTAATTATCCCTAAATTTAACACATGTAACATCTTAATCTTAGTTTTTATTAGGGACGGAAATTAGCCGAGCCGCTCGTGAAAAGCTCATGATCATATCAGTAAAAAGCTTGAATGATTTGAGCTTTTGTCGAGTAACTAGAGTTCGTTCGAGCTGATTCTTATCGAGCTTTAATTTGAGCTCAAGCTCAAGCCTATCAAATGAACTCGAAATGTTTAATGAGTTGAGCTCAACCTTATATAAGTTCGACTCGAGTTATTGTTGAGTTTTCGGGCTTGTAAGTGACATAGCATATGTTTTTTTTTATATTTCGAGTCAAGCTCAAGCCGAGTTCAAATTTCTCGATCCCGGATAACATGAACGGGGGAGGTCCCTGTATACTTGCTTCTTAGTGGATGTGACAAACGGTATACACACCTACCAAGCCGGTGCAACCCATGCATGACTGCCTTTAATAACTTCAAATACAATTCATATAACCTTCACACTATAACTATACACCTACCAAGCCGGTGCAACCCATGCATGACCGGTGATAATGGCTAATTCACATGGGTCATGGGTCATGTGCATTAGGTTATCACTTGTCACATTCATTAATTGGTATTTGACATCATATGGGTCATATGCATTGGGTTATAGTTGCTTAGAGTGTAATGTTACGACATCCATGACTGTTGACAATGGGTAATTAACATGAGTAATGGGTCATGTGCATTGGGTTGTAGTGGCTTATAGTGTCATGTTATCGACCAATACATGAATGGTGATTGACAAATGGGTAATTTACATGGATCATAGGTCATGTGGATTAGGTTGTAGTGGCTTATAGTGTAATGGAACCTAAGCATGACCGGTGACAATGGCTAATTCACATGGCCCATGGGTTATGTGCATTAGGTTTTGTAAACTAAGACAAATACTATACAAATTTTTATACGACCGAATAAACCGATTACCAAACCGATGAACACCCCTAATAGACACTAGCAGGGTACCCGCGCGTTGCAGCGGCGGGTATCGTGTAAATAAAATTTTATGCGAGTAATGTATCTGATTATATATTCTTCGTGATGATTGATGATAATATTATGGAGGCCGGTTGAACCGGACAAAACCACCAAAAATCGGGAACCGTTTGGGAAAGTGGTTCGTTGTACGGTCCAGTTTTAAAAACCACGTATACAAGATAAAAAGAAAGTTATATTAATTGTACGAAGTTTTTTTTTTATGTTTGATTAGCTTGTACAATAATCATATTAACTTGTACCTTTTATGTAGAGGTGTTTTTTTACAACGTTAAATAGAGGATTGAAAAGTCAAATGATTGAACATTTATTGTATTAGATTGTTGTACTAATAGCTTAGCTAATTGTAGTTACTTAAAAATCTATTTTTGGTAATCTTAAAAATTTAATATGATAGAAGGTATAAGTAGTATAGATAATGCAACATTTTTTCAAAAGTATCACAAATCTTAATAAAAAATTTGAAATGGCGCTCTTCAGAAATGAAATTAAAATTAACATCCTGCCCTCCCAAATAGGTTTTTCCCCAAATTAGTTTTCCTTTTTTCTCACCCAAAATTGAAATTTCATTTTCTCTAACAATTTTCCATCGATCCTTCCCCTTTCTCCAGCCGTTCTATCACACGCCTTACTATTTCGTCAACAAAGTTGTTACTCCGCAATTGGTTTTGCAGCCATGTTTGGTCGACTCTTGAGCCCTTATCAAGGTAATACACATATTTCTACTGCAATAGTAGCTTAATTGTTATGTTTGAGTGTTTCTAAGAAGCCTAATTATATTACTAGTAGATGTAGAAATATTGGGTTACCATTTTTTTGTTTAATGATTATACCTGTCATTACCAATACATGTGGTATTTATAGTGTAATCCATATCGTTAGTGTGGTTAACCTTAAAAGATCCACTTCAATACCACTGGAACTTACAATTGAATAACTAATATTATTTTCTCATATTTAGATCTTACAAGTTTATGATGCCCACAAAGTGCTCGATGGAATGCTTGAATGAAATGGGTCTTTTATGTAAAAAAAAATACATTTGGTAGATGGAGGAAACAAGTTATTGTTGTAGATACTTGATAACATTGTGAGTTTTATTGTTATTTTTATTTGTTATGAAATGAGTTTTGTTTATTGTCCAATTGCGAGCTCTACTCGTTTTAACTGTACGTAGCTACGTGAATGTAACCGAGTCAAAAAAATGAGAAGTTTTATATATAAGAGATGGTAATTGAAGTTTTAGTTTTTAGTTCTATTTCAAGTACTTAGAGCTTGTTTGTTCTATTTCAAGTGTGTAAATACTTTGAGTTTGCAACTGAAGGTAAGATGCTCTACTTTTTTATATCCACATCAAAACTTATTTCCTTTGTGCAGCAACTAATGCGGCAATGGATGCTCAAGATAACTGCATATGCGGACCGTCTTCTTGATGATTTAGATGATCTTGACTGGCTTAAGAGTATTAAAGAAATGTATAGAAATTGGATATGAAAATTAGAAGAGGCAGAGGTGGTCAAGAAACAGATTCGGAAATTGTTGTTTATACCACAAAACCAGATACCATATTTGGAGTTTGGAGTGACGAATCAGGAGATGAAGAGCTTGAATTACAGAAATATCACAGCCACATTGCAGACTTCAGGTTACATAATGTTTCATTTATAGCGTACAAAACTAATCTAAAAGTAAACACATTTTGTTGATATTTCTCACCTAAGTTATTACAAACTACATACTGATAAGAATTGCAATGTATTTTTGGAAAAGGAAAAACTTTATAAATCTATTGTACCTACATCAGAAACATAGCCTTGGGAGTATTGTCGGGGCTGATCTTCTTACGCTATATGCTGCAAGCTAGAGATATTAGCCTTAACTTAGGTCAGTTTTCTTAGCGTTTTATTGTTTGTTTTCCTTCACATCATAAGTCATTGAATTCTCTTTAAATGGTAGTTTTGGTAGGATATATTCATTCACTAACTTCTTAATATAGCTGTTAAAGTTCTTGCCTTCTATGATATCTGCAGATAGAGGATACTGTTCGTGCAACAAAGAGAGACTGTTCTAGATTTAGATCAATGGCTACAAGTGCTTAAATTAGTGTTTACAAATTTCGGTGGAATTTAGCTGTAACTTGTTTTAGTTATTTCTTAGCTACAAGCTTAACTTTGATACAGACATACAATACATTTCATTTCGAGCAAACGAATTTGACTTGAATACTTATTAATGAAATTATTTCTTAGCTACAAGTTTACACTTTATATATATATGTTGCATTTATATTTCTTTATTTTTGCAAAATGTTAGTCTAGAAACAAAGAAAACACAAGCCATAACATATACACAATGATCACAACATCTAATTATACATAGCAGTTCTAAGTATAACTAGAAGCATTAAATAGCAGTTGCATTAAATAGTAGTTGTAAGTATAACTAGCAGTACTAATGTGTGACAATATGTATCGAATTGTGACTACACTTAAATAATGTGTGACAAAATATGACTCTATGATTTATACACCTAAATAAGTACTTCATGTTACCATATAAATAATAGTCACATGAATATTTCACAACGTGAATATTTTGAGTGTATTGGTCACATATTAACTTACGTGATATGGTGTGACTATTGTAAAGCCTATAGTCACATGATCGTGCTTCAATTAAATGTGACTATACACATTAGGATTTGGCAAGCAAACACACACTAAACTTTAGACACACATATTAACTTACGTGACCATATGTATCGAATTTTCGTTACACTTAATCATGTTTCTATGGTTTCGTGTGACCATATAGGACATTTGGACACACTCTTCAAGTGTGTGACATATATTTGTCACTTTTAAATGCATATCGTGACTAACGCTTCAAACTTACTTTTCAGTTGTCACACATTTCAAATTCATATGTGGCTAAGTATTTAGCAAAGAATAGCAGTCACGTTTAAATAATGTGTGACAAACTTGACTATATAATTTAGCCACATACACAATTACTTCATGTGACCATATATTTATTTTGGTCATGCTATTCAATTGTGTGACATATATTTGTCACATATGTATATCTGTAGTGTGACTAATGTTTAAAGCTGATTTGTATCGGTCACACGTCCCAAATTAAACGTGACTAAATGATCGAAAAATATTTACCAGTTACCCTCTAGTCACATAAATACACAAATGTGTGACATATATCTTCCGAAATGGTCACACAAGTCGGATAGAGTGTGGCTGTTTATTTTATTTTCATACATTTAGTCACGTAAATATGTTACAGTATGACCGTTTGAAATCGACCATGTGTGACGAAAGGCCATTTTTGTACTAGTGGATGGATACTTCCGAACCCGTTCACGACATCAAGGATGATGCTACTCTTGATGAAGTACGAACCGTGTCCACTACCACTCGTAGACAAGGAAAGAAAATTCCCGACTTTCTCCTCACCAAACAAATCATCGACTCTATCAACTATCAAACCTACCTAGCTGCCTTCAAAGCTAATCGGGTTGGCCTCAGAGACGATGATAAACCTAAAATAGCTACAAGGAGCAAGTAAGTAAGTGGAAGAGGCAGAGGATCAAGCAGCACAGGCAGCATCACAAGTAACATACCTAAAAAACCTTCTACTAGGCAAAGAAAACAAAAGGAACCCACACCTCCACAATCTGAGGAAGATGAGTCTTCTGAATCCTACACAGGCTCTGAATCTGATTCCAGCACTGAATCCGATGAAGAAACAGAACACAGGGAGAGAGATGATGAACCCAACTCTCCTGATACAGAGCGTGCTAAGGAACTCAGTTTGATTTCATTTATTGAAGACACAAGGAAAAGACAAGGAATTACAATCACTGAACCAAGTGCTGGTGGATATGATGATGAAGAAGATGAACCGGTCATTCATCAACTTGTTGATAAACGCAGATTGAAAAGCATCATTGTCGATACTCATGATGAAGATGAAAGGTACATAAGAGAACTGAGGGAAAGAACCTTTCTCAGCAATCATTACCCTCAACCTTCCTCCGGTCCGATTAATCAAACCGGGACTGAAGAAGGAACAAGCAGCTCCCATCCTGATCCGCTCAATCTCCATGGTATGGAAGGAGCCGCTATAGTTCCTACTTCAGAACCTTTACTCAATATCAAAGCCGATGGTAATCTCATCATGAAGGAAGTCTCTAAGGAGAATGTTGTTGAAAAAGAATCGACTGATCAGGAGTTTAATCCAATCATTACTCCTGAATATGTCGAATAGGTGGCAGGAGAAGATGCACTCAAAAGGAAAGAACTTGGAGAATATGATACTTTGCTTCTAGATGAAAATGTCAAAGAACCACAACATCAACCATTGGAAGAAGCATCTGAACAAACTCGACAATTCGACACCGATCAATTCATCCAATACTCTTCATCACATTCAATGCAACAACTTCCACTACCCCCTAAGGATACTCCTCCTAGGTACCCAACACCTACGAAGGATATTCCACTTGATGAAGAAGCTCCTCCAAAGGATCCTACTCCTCCAGCTTCTTCTTCTGACAAAGAATCTTCTTCTGAATCATCATCATCGTCACATCATTTATCACCACCACCTACAACTACAACATCCAAGCACAAATCAATCAAGAAACCGGTCGTTGCATCAATCACCAAAGCATCTCAATCAATCAAGAAAGCCATGCAAGAAGCCCGTAGAAAGAAAGGAATACAGTTGAATGTTGGAATTCTTCAAGACCAAGTGAATACCTTAACAAACACGGTCTCGAAGTTGGCTAAAGAAGTTGAAGCATTTCATTAAACCAAGAAAAAGGTCGATGAATTCTTGATAGCAGATTTGGGAATGATAATTCACGAAACCACCAATGAATTTCTTGAGAATAATCTTGCCAGAATCTCCACCCCTGCAGTGGAAAGGCTCATTAAACCTTTAAAAGATAACTTGGATCACCGAATTAGAAGTGTTACAAGGAAAATGCTTTCTACAACACCATTCACTCTTCATCAAGCTAAAGCTTCAAAAGTCACTCCAACTACAACCGAACTTTCTACAGAAGAACTTCTATCTCAACTCTATGACAAGGTAGCCTACAAGACACTTCAGACTCCTAAAGAAATCGCTCTCATGGACGCCTTAACGGATATCATATCAAAAGAGTCGTTCAAGGAAGCTGCTGGAACTCACAAAAGACCAAGAAGAGATGATGAACCCGATGACAACACACAATCAAAGAAAGAAAAGTCAGCATCAGGCCCATCAACCTCAACAAAAGAACCAGCAACAACTCAACCGGCTTCAACACATCATCACCAAGGATCTGGGTTACCACCTCATGAGGAAGAAGAACCACTAACTCTTTCTGGTGGAGATTATCAGAAACATCATGAAACACCAATACCTGAACCAAGACCCAAACCATCAACGACCACCAAATCGAAAAGAAAGCATAAGTCAAAGAAGAACAAAGATAAAGAGCTCCAAACTTCCATGAAGCATATTCAAGCTAATGTAATATCCTGGATAGAAAATGATGACACACCAGAGGTCGCATGGTTTGATGATATGTTGACTGCACATCCTCCTCTACCCGACAATGAAGAACCTCTACCTGGGAACACCCTGCAGTTCACACAAAGTATAATGAAAGAGCTCAACATTGAAAAGATGACAAAGAAAGAACTGGCAAGGGTCAAACGTGATGCTTTCGACCTACTTCTCAAGCGAGCCGAAAGCACAATTGAACTGGAATACAACTTAGAAAACATTGCAATGGCAATGAGTGATAAATTCGATTGGCATCAGCCTGGTTCCACCCTTCCCTTCTACTCTGAAAGTGATGGTCCTTATGCAACAAATTGGACCAAAAATTTAATACTGCAAGGTCCTCCAACCTCATCAATCCTTCCTTTCCATCACTTCTTCAACACGGATCTCAAGTACCTTCAAACTGATTTAGTGACTTCCAAGAAAAGATATGCTAACTCTCTCACAATGCGAAAGCCTGTTGCCCGATACATGCATGCTGCAATCGAAGAACATTTTCCAGAAGTATTTGTCAATAAGGTGGTACGCTACAACAGAGAAGCATTACATGGAATTCAACATTGGCATTATAGACGTCAACTCTTCTATACAAGCTGCTTGGGATTGAGCACAAGAAAAACTGTCTCAAAGGACCACAGTAAGCTTCGAATTGTTGCAATCACGGAGCTCGTAGACATACACATGTGGAACTACTACTTCATGAGAAAAATTTAAGTCAAGAGACAAGACGAGAAAAAGTACACATTCAATGAAGCTGACTTTCCTTACCTTCACCTAAACGACATTGAAGATATGTATCTGGAAAAGGTTCAAGGACGAATGCGCAGCTACTCCACAAAAATGCAGTACAACTTCATCTCATCTCTACTTCTTTTCATCCGACGCTTGATAGTGCAAGAAAGAGTTGAAGATCTACAGCTGGGTTTTGAAAGTCATCAAAAGAAGATCAACTTGACTGCTCCCGAACTTTGGTGTCCCGGCATCGAGGAAATGTCCCAATATCAAACGGTTAGAGATCCGTCATTCGGCTTCGTCTATTTAAGCGACCGTGGCAGACTTAACTACATGGCATACAATGAGATACACAAGTTATGTGATGCCTCAAATTCGTTCGAGATGGCTTGGTCAACAGATTGAAGGATATTCATCTTTAGAAGATTCAAAGGAAAGATGATAAACTCTGATGGAATAGTTCTGAAATGCGACAGGTGAAAACGTTTGTCCACAAAATAGAGGAGAGGCTTATCAGACGTGATCAAATCAGGAGATTGGAAAGCTACATTGGTGTCAGAACATCATTCCCTGTCAAAACCTTCCAACGACCTGATCTCCAAATCACGAACTTCGAGGAACTCTTTGGTGGCAAAATATAGATGCATCACACGGGTACAAACATTTCAATATTTTCATAATATTTGATTGATTTGTGATTACTTTGGCTTGTGCACACATAACAGTGTACAACCCGCACTTTTTACTTAAAAGACCCCGAGGTACGCATTAGTGCCTCAATCCTCACATAAGGAGCGAAAGCTTCTTACTTTTGTGTAGAATTAAGTAACTTTTCATGATTTCTTACAATTCTGCTCAAAAGACAAGTATTTCACCTCAATAAGGATTCACTTGTTGAGGGGGAGTACTAGACCAAAAACATCATTCTTGAGTCAAAATAAAATTTCTTGTGAGATTCTCTCCATAAGACTCAAAAAGACATATTTTAATCAAAACATTTCACAAAAACAACATTTGATATGCTATTTTTGAGGGGGAGAAGATGGAAAAATGATTAAAATATGGTGATTAAGTTATATCTTGTGCGAGCTCGACTCAGAATTGACCCATGAATTGACGAAACAAAAAATGTTAGTATTCGAAAGGATTTATCCAAGTAGAAAGTACCATTTCGAGAAACTCTTCTTAGACGTTTACTTTGACGGGTCTAACTTCCATTTAGGAATGTTAACAACTTCAAGTTAGTTACTAGGGCTAGTTATCACCTAAAAACTGATAATGGATCCCTTTAACTAAGCAACGTAAACGTGTCCCTCGGGTATATGTCTATTAAGAGTGGATCAATTCAAAAAGTGCCTACTCTTCCCGCATGTGCAAATTTCTGAAAACATTCACGAGCACATGTGAAGGGGGAGTCCTTCAAAAAATCAAAATCCCCAAAGTGTTAACAAAATATGTTTCATAATCATAAACACTTTGAGGAGATTTTTCATTAAATGGTTTTATGGAAACAATAGGATAGTCATGGAGTTATAAGGTGACTAAGGTTAGGAATAACCATCCTATGATCCGCCAGAACTGGAGGATCTACCCAAGGACAACACCAATAGTTAGAAATTAGAAGTCCTTAGGTATGATATGAAAAAAGGAGAAAAGAATGAAAGGAGAAAGAAGGGGTTGAAGAATTAAAAAGAAATGAAAGAAAAGGGTGAAAAGAAATAGCCCTCCATTTGCTCAACCTTAGGTCAGACACCGGGTTCAATTCATATGCTACTGGTCGTTGCTAAGGTGACACCGGTATTGAAGATAAAGACGTCATGGACCCAGTGACGCAATGCACCTAACCTTCTTAGCCACTCAAGTATCTCTCAAAAGGTATTTGTTTCATTCTCACGGAGAACCCTGCATAATCTATTGACCACTCATTACGAGTATGTTGATATTGAAAAGGAGGTACTCTGCTCCACACCTCCGACGATTAAAATGTGCACTTATTGAGTCTAGAGCCATGAGATACATCAAAGAACTCTTAGGAACACATAATACTTCTACACTAGTGCTTCTACATCGATGAACACTAAGTGTAAATTTTCGAGTCCTACGCAGATCTTAGCAATCTGTCGAGAACGTTTATGAGGGAATATAATTAGGTATTTCTCGAATGATTGAACGGAAATCCTGCCAGGGTCAACATCAAACAGCCCTGAAAGGCAGGTCACTTCGGTAATTCCTTGTGGATTACGCTTAGGGTTTGCGGTGGTTACAAAACGGTCTACAGTCGTGGGGTGATCTCCAGCGACTCACCTAATCGTGGGTGTACTTTTGTATGTCTGTGTAAGCCCTCTAGGGGGTATCCGATTAGGAACGGCCTTGGTAAGGGTTGGAAGGAGTCTTGACACTATGTTGTTGACAATCTCTAATTCTGAACCTGTAAGTACCGGACGTATTATTGCTAACTGTTTCAATTTAGGTACTGTAACACCCCAACCCGATAATAAGGGTAGAAGTACTACAATATGGTGACATATCAGAGCATATACATACATACATACAACATAAGTAATTCAAAAGAATTCCAAAGGTTACAAAGAATAATCTGAAATACAAGGTTACAAAAAAAACAACAATGAAATACTAAGTCTGAAATGCAAATCTCTTCTAGTCATCTCTAATCCAGAATATAACTATCAAGGTGAAATCCAACTAAGCTCTTAAGCACTCTTCACTCATATCCCAGCTTCCCTCTAAAACCTGCCGCGGGAAAAGAAACGCGGCTGAGCTCAAAAAGCTTAGTGAACAGATATAAATAAATGAAAACTAATAAACAAAGAAAACGCAATTGAATGTGAAACGAAACCAAGCAACCTGCTGAGACAAAGGTTAAGCAATATGGAACATATACTAGGGCTAACAAATTATAATCAAAGGAAATACGAATACGGAATGTCAAACAATCAAAGGAAAATGAAATAAGAATGAGAAAAACAAAATATGTTGCATTGGGTAAATATCAGAAGGTATAATGTGGATATAATGTAAACGTAAAGGTTAAGTAAAGGGAAAAAGGTTATAGTTTATGTTTAGTATTCAGTATTAACCCCGTGCCCAGAACCAACCAAATCATACCATAAGTAGCCTCATATGAAATCCAGAGGGGAGGTTTCAGAATATCAAATGTAATCAGAGGGTTGACCTCAATGAGTTGTGAAGGACATGTATTGCACACACATCCACATTCACCAGATAACAGATAACAATAACATATAACAGATCTAGGATGCACCCATACGCCCCCACAGAAGTTAGTTGGCCATAATAAATAAATAAAGCGCGCATAACATATAACAAAATGGGACGGTATGGTAAATCACTCGACCACACATGAGTCATAGCATTGGTGCATCAATGCTATGGACATGGAACCCCCATGCCTAGTGATAGCCCGGGTCTCATACTGAATAGGTCAAAGGTAAGTGATGAGGCGAAAAGTGTTACGCTTTTAGAGGGTCATTTAAGCCCTAAATCGAGATTATTTGATCAAATATTGCCCTAAATCGTTCATTTTTTCATTTTAGGTACTTTGGAGAAGAAATCTGGAAAAGGAAGCATTTTGGACGTTTTTGGAGCGAAAAAGTGAAGAAAACGACAAAGTCTCAAAATATGCAGGAAATTGTACCTGACGGCGTCACGCTTTACCATGTGATGGCGTCACGCTTTGACAAAGAGGTGGATGATTTTTACACTAGACACCCCAGAAAGATTTTTGAGAATTAATACGTGACGACGTCACGTGTTACAAATCGTAGGTCGTCACGTCATAAGTTAAAGGGAGATGGCCCAGAAAGAATTATAAGGGGATGGCATCAGAAGTGGATCTGAGCAATCCGAATAGTGTTTTGGCGGCGAGGTGACGGCGTCACGCTCTATAAGGTGACGCCATCGGATTGTAAATTCTATAAATATTCGTCTAATTTTCATTCATTAGTGTGCAACTTTTGGGAAGAAACCCTACCTCGTTTTTCTACTGTATTTTTGAGGGTTTTCCACCCTTAAAACTTGGATGCTTAATTGAAGATAAGTCTTTTCCAAATCTTATGCTTGTCTTTCAATTAACAATATGTCTATGTATTTTGTGATGATATCTTATGCTTGTCTTTCAATTAACATGCTAGGCTAGGTCTTTATTGTGTTTGCTTAGATCTAATGAAACCTAGCTATTGATTATATGTTGTTGGTTTATTTGTGATTATTGTGGGTGGGTGAGGTCGATGTTAGGCTTAAGAAAACTGGCTAACCTCCTATACGGTAACTTGCTTGAACGTCTTAAGAAACATGAATCGGATGTGTACTACGATTATTTGGTTGTATTTAATGCATGAGCGAATTATAATGATCCCATGTTAGGAGCTTTAAGTCGGCTCGACATAGGAGTGAAGTAGGATCTTATAGAGTCAGGGAAGATCGTACACGGCCCTACGAATGGTTTAAAGGAATACAACCCGTCATCCACACAATTACAACAAACCAATTAACATATAAAAGATAGCTAGGGAGTAAGGAAATCTAAGTAAACACATATCTCTCTCATATAAGTTTCACAACCATTTACTTTTTCTCGTTATTTTATTTTATTTGCAAAAGTAGTTATTTGGGTTAGTTGACTAGCAACTAATTCCGCACACTTTTCCAAAAACCGAGATTTTTACTTGCTTTTCATAAAATATAACAATACAAAAAGAATCATCCCTCAACCCTTAGACCTAATTAGAGTAGCTTTTCAAGCCTAACGACACTATTCCCCGAGAGAACGATCAATTCCCCGGTACTTGCCACTTCACTATACTACATCGGTCAGGTACACTGCCTGGTGGGAGTTGTAAGCTTCTCAAGATCCTTTGAGAGGTAAAACCTAAGTGAAAAGGTTGCAAAACCCATGCATCAAGTTTTTGGCGCCGATGCCGGGGAATAGTTATTGCTTAGGTTGAAATTTTTATTTTTACTTAGGTCTACTCATTAGAATCCTTTCTAGTAAGATTTTTATTTTATTTTTCTAGGTCTTCTTTAGTCTATCTTTTTCTTCGTGTCTTTGTTCTTAACCATTACCATCCGATATCATGGAAGGTGGTAATATCCTCGATCCCAACAACCCACCTCAACCAAACCCACCTCCTAGTGCCCGTACTTTAGGAGAATACTCCCGTCCTAGCCTTCAAGGCTATCACTAGTACAAAAAGTTGTATCGGTCACGCCCAAAAATATGTGACGATATGCATATAGTCACACACGTTTTTTTTCGTCGTGTGTCACCAAAAGTCCCGCCACCGTAGGTGGCATATGGTGACCTTGTTGAGTTCGTGACCATTGTCGTCGAAAATGAGTGACCAAAACCCGAATATGTGTGACGAATTATGCACTAATTTTGTTGAATTAATCATTATGTGTGACCGTAAATACTTTATAGTCACACAAATTTGTATGTTTATGTGGCCTTTTGTAATATTTAGTCACACAAATCGTGGTTTGTTTTTTAGTTAGTCACATACAATTTTAAAAAAAAGTGACCAAAAGTGTTAATAAGTGTGACCATATGCTTTTTAAAATCAAGTAAATGTCTTTTATGTGACTATTGTTCATCCAATGGTCACATAAATTTGTATGTTTATGTGGCCGTTTGTAATATTTCAGTCACACCAAAGCGTTGGTTATGTTTTTAGTTAGTCACATACAATTATTTAAAAAAATATGTGATCCATAAAACATGTTAATAAGTTATGACTCCAGTATTGCGAAGTCGTTTGTTCTAAAACTGATCTTTAGCGAATTCTGTATTTAGTTATATTGTTCATGCTTCCAGATGGTCTCTCTATCATATGATT
>LBNU01020650.1:87277-106480 GCA_014162995.1 Artemisia annua | reverse complement strand
CGGTTGTTCGTGCATTAGTATGATTGATGATACTGTTGTTGATACGGTCGTTGAATCGGTTGTTGATACAGTGTGTTAGACGATTCTGTTGTAGCTGCTGATGCTTGATGAAAGGTATTGGTAGTACGAAGTTGACATAATGAAAGACTTTGTGTAAATGGATCTTGTAGGAAGTATAAGTGATAGCAATTCCGAAAAAACTATTCCAAGTTGTTTCGAACTTTGGTTGTTGAAATATCTCGAAAAGTCAGTCAAAGTCCTTGGTTGATCCGAAAGTTTGGATTGTGATCTTGAATTTGGGTGTAGATCTCGAAAATATTGATGTGATCTCGATAACTCGGATTGTTCTTGGATAAAGTGAAAATTCTTGAGGAAAAGTTTGAGACAATATATCGAGAAAGACAGAAACAAAAGGGAGATCCAAAGATGGTTCTCGAGAAAATTGAAAATGTTTCGAAAAGTTCACAAGGTTTTCGAAAACAGAAAAGTGATCGAAAAATGTATGATGTTCTCGAAAGTTTCAGTTTCGAAAAGGGGTCCAAAAAATTTTCGAGATTATACAAAATCGAAAATATCCAACGAGTCCGAAGCGTTTTCTTTCTTATACCAAAAAAGAGAAAAGCCACTAAAGTAAGCAACGGTAACACTTATGGAGCGATTATGTGTGTTTCGAAAGTTAAGGGCTTTGGTGAAAATAGGCATTTTTTTTTTTTTTTTTTTTTTTTTTTTTTTTTTTTTTGTTTAAAGCAATCCAAAAACACGGTTTTTAATCCAAGATTCTTGTACAAAAACCTTAAATGATGAAATCTAAAGAAAGTTGCAAACGGAACCACTTTTCAAAAATCTCAAGGATCTCGAAAAATAGTACAAGTGTACGAATGGAGTATTTTTGAAAAAATTTTGAGACTTTTTTGGTTGTTTGAGTTTCTAGCACAAGTTTGAAGACAAAGATGTGATATAAATACGAAACAAGCAAGAAAGTAGCAAGATTTTTTGAAAAATAACGAGTAAAAACAAGTTGTTTGGATCGAATGAAACAAAAACAAAAGTTTACACCTTCTTCTAGCGATTGATACCACTTGTTAGGTCACCATATTGTAAACACAAGTATTGATTTTGGTAGAAACAAGATGAGAATAGAGTTTGGTTGATTAAATCAATATGAAAGATGAAAGTGCAAGAGTTTCTTTAAGATAATGAAATAACCAACAATTGTTATGTTTACATGAGCTTAGTATTTATAGGAAAGGTCTAGGGCAACACTCCCTTCCCGTCCTATCTTTCTAAACGTGGGCTTTAAGGCCCGTTGGACGCTTACATAACTTATTACATAATCATAAGATAGATAAGTAAACTAGCAACCTATTACATAAAGTAGAAATGACCGAGACTTGAGAGATTACGTAAAACGTGATCCTAACAAGTACTGATCTTCTACACCGTTACTGAATTTATTACCGTTTTGTCGAACTTTAAAACTGTCATGTCTCACGGGTCTCGGTACAAAAAGAGAAGTAAGCATTTTCTCCAATGATTGGGCAGTGAAGTAGGCATACATTTGTATATTAATCGGTGTATATATTGATCGAGATTATTGTTTCCATTGGTTTTTCATCATGTCACATAGTAAATAATTATACTGATTTGTGCATTAAATTAGAATAGTAAAAACCTTAGGAGATCACCAAATATTAAAATGCAAAGTAGGTTGCCATTGAAGTTATTAAAGGTTACAATAATCTGTAATATTAAAACTAAAAAATTCGATTTAACAATGAATAGTTTAAAAGAAATGGGATTCATGGTTTTGGTTTGCCATTAAAAAATTGCAATCACCACAAACCATCAGCAGATACCTTATCCCAAACACACCTTAAAACAGCAATTATCCAAAATTCTTCTCATGACCGAAACACCCTTTAATAAGACAGTCAAATAGGGAAACAAATATGATAGAATATACCACCATACTGAGAATATCATGTCTAGACAGCAATCAAACTTGACATCTTACTTCTTATGCAGCTTCACACTCCATCTGGTCTCAAAGTTACTAATTACAGTAGTATTTTTAACTTTCAATCCCAAAAGTCTAGCTTTCACTATCTCCAAAACCTTTTTAGCAGTCTCTTCCCATGCTTTACTCTCATCCCTAAACATTCTATAATTCCTTTCTTGCCATAAACAATACACACAAGCTGCAAACACTAGTCTTCTAGTAACACTCCAAATATTACTACTGTGGTTAAGTTGAGACATAGATTGCACACTATCAGTCCAACTTATAGGATTGTACTTAATCTCAGAAAATTCATGCAAATATCTCCAAACTTTGCTAGAATAAGCACATCCAAAGAATAGATGGTCATGGTTTTCTAAACCTTGACAACACAGCATACATATATTAGGAGCAGTGATACCCCAGACACCCAATTTATCCTGAGTACTAAGTCTTTCAAGAATGGCCAGCCAAAGAATAAAAGAATGCTTAGGGATACATTGTGAAAACCAAACAAGCTTACTCCAATACACAATAGGAACATTATCTCTTAAATCCACACTTATATTCATAATATAAAATGGAATTTCAGCACCACTTTGCAACTTCCACACCAACTTGTCTCTTTTCATAGGATCTAGGATTGGGTCAGTGAGGTTAGTAATTTCAGGAAACAACTCAAACCATTCCTAGGCCATTTCCATTTTCCATTATTGACCATATCACTAACTGTCAAGCTATCCATAAGTCTGGCATCATATAGATTCCTATGAGTTAAATGATTAATAAAGGACCTAATTGACTCCAGTTATCATACCACATAGATGTATTTGTCCCATCCCCAATATTACTCATCACAAAATTCCTAATTTTATCCCTAATGCTCAAAATGTTTTTCCAACCCAAGCTATCATTAGAATCAGCCTGAATGAACCAATTATTTTTACCTCTTAGCTTAACAGTATGCACCCATTTCACCCATAAAGAGTCTTTTTTAATAGGTATATTCCAGACATGTTTGGCTAGCAAAGCTTCATTCCATTTGGAAATATCTTTTAATCCAAGCCCACCCTGATCTCTAGGCCTACACACAGCTTTCCAAGACACTTTAGCTTTACCACTACTGGATTCACCCTTATTCCATAGAAAGTTCTTAAGCAATCTGTGGAAAACTAGAAGGGGGTTGAATAGTTTACCGCTTTTTAACTTGTTAATCTTTGAAAAGCTTTACGTGTAACCAACAATTCTAACTAATTAACACTAATTAATATGCAAGTATAAAGAGAGAAACGATCAAACCACAACACGATTATTTATCGTGGTTCGGCTACAAGGACTCTTTTTCCTTGCCCTACTCCACGCCCTGAGTTTCCAACACGAGAGTTTCAAGCACTAGTCAACAAGCTCCTTTCACCGGTGGAGAAACCCTTACAATCGTCGCTTACACTTTATCCGGTACAAAGCTAAATACCAAGTCCTAGTTCAAGGTAGAACCACCCTCACGTCGCCTATTCACTATTTCCGACACTAAGCTAGATGTCGACTTCTTTTACAAAGGTACAACCACTCCTATCACTTAATGTATTTTGAGGACTAAAATACTAACCGATAACTTCTTAACAAAATACAAATGAAGTATAAACTATATGAGTTTACACAATGGAAGTCTAACAACTCTTGCAACGTTGAGTTGAAACTTGTAACTTCTCGGATGAACTTGTGAACTTCCTTTCTACATAAGAGAATCACACAAGTGAGTTGCTACTGAGTTAGATGAGATAAATGAAAGTTTATATGCAAAGTATATCTAAAAGTGATGGGTGACTTCTTGCAAGTGGCTTGGTATTTATAGCCAACCAAACCAGCAGACTGGCGGATCCGGCGGAACCAAATCAAGGGTTCCGCCCTTGTATCCCAAGGGTTCCGCCAGGTCTGACAGTCAAGGACTACAAGAAATCTTTCCATATTAAGCAATGTCAAATCATGTTTGTTCAAGTCAACACACAATAGATAGAGTAAGAAATCTTCTAAATGTGTAAGAGATCTTATGGAAAGTCAAATACTAGATTTAGTAAGCTTTCCATAAATGCTCATGATGCATGCCATGATGTCATGTTATATATTCTATATTTAGAAATACAACAATGTTATGTTTAATATGTAAGTGTAGCAAATGAGATAAAGTCTAGTTTAAGCAAGACTTAAACTATAATCATGTTTTACTAAAAACTAAAGTTTACACTTTGTCGTTAACAAAATTTAGCAAAGATCGTAAAATATAAATGACGTTTTTAGGCGATATTTGTATTAACACAATCTATTTATCTCAGTGATGACAGTCTTAGGGAGTAAAAACACAGAAGCCCAATAAGCTTGTATAGACTCAAGAATAGCCGCAATCAATTGAAGCCTACTAGCATAAGTAAGACTTTTATTTCTCCAATCTTTAACTTTTTTTTCTCAATCTTATCTAACAGCAATCCTTAACACCTAATCTTTTAGCAATCAAAGGCACACCCAAGTATTTAACAGGGAGTTTGCCAATATAAAAAGGCATACTAGTTAAAATGTCAGCTTTATCCCTATCATTCAGGCTACCAAAGAAAATAGTACTTTTTGACAGATTAGTCTTAAGACCAGAACAAGCACTAAATTCCTCCAAAGCATGCTTAATAGTCATTACAGATTGTATATCACCATGGCACATAACTAATAAGTCATCAGCAAAACAAACATGAGTTAAGCCTAATTCCTTACACCCAAAATGGTACTGGAAATTTTGATTCCTAGCAATCTTTCTACTAAGCATCAAAGTGAAAACTTCCATTACAAGAGTGAATAGATAGGGAGACACAGGATCACCTTGTCTAAGACCTTTACCACCTTTGAAATAACCTATTCTATCACCATTTATGGACATGGTAAAAGAAGTGCTAGTAACACACTGCATGATCCAGCCTACCATCTTGCTATGAAACCCAAAGCATTCGAAGATCTTCTTTAAGAACCCCCAATGGACAGTATCATAAGCTTTTTGGATATCTATCTTAAAAGCAACTCTCTTAGGCCCTTGTTTTCTATTGTAACCTTTCATAATTTCCTGAGTTAATAAGATATTGTCTTGAATTACTCTACCAGGTATAAAAGCACTTTGATTTTTATTCACAAGTTTACCCAGAATAGGCTTAATCCTATTGGTGACAATCTTACTATCCACTTATACATGACATTACAACAGGCTATAGGTCTGAAATCAGTCACCTTATTAGGAGTAGGTATTTTAGGAATAAGAGATATAAGGGTAGCATTGATTTCACCTACGATTTTACTTGTGGAGAAAAATTCCCTTATTGCTCTGCACACATCCTTACCAATAACCAACCAAGATTTTTTGAAGAAAGCTGAAGAGAAACCATCAGGCCCAGGAGCTTTGTTATCATCTATATCAAACATGGCATTCTTAATCTCAGAATCTGTAACATCTCTAATCAGATTATCAGCTTCATCCGTTGAAAGAATAGTATTAAAAAGGTTCTCACTTAGGTCTAATTCTGTCACTGTTGACTTTTCCCCAAAAAATTCTCAAAATGCTTAAAAAACAACTGGTTCATTGACTCACCTTCATGCCTGACACCATTTTCATCACTTATTGAAAGGATTTTACTTTTATTACTTCTACCCTTCAAAGTTTTATGGAAGAAACTACTATTTTTATCCCCCTCACTTAACCATTTAATCTTTGCCAGCTGGAACAAAAATTTTTCCTCATCAGATTCAGCCTTAATAAACTCCTCCAAAATTTTAGCTTCTTGAATTCTCAACATCTTGTTATTAGGATCAGCATCAATCTCAGTTTGGATTTGTTCTAATTGACTCCTTAAAGTAGCAACTCTAACAGACAAATTACCCTTGCACCAACTCAGTTTGTTTAAGGGAGACTTCAAAATTTTCAACTTCTTCACCACTTGGAACATATGATGTCCCTCAATTTGCTGGTTCCAAATCTCACTAACAAGAGGCAAAAACTCCTTTTTATCAGCAGTGAAATTAGAGAATCTAAAAGCCTTCACCTTCTTCTTCAAATCAGTAGGAATGTACAGTACAACAGGAGTGTGATCAGAGATTAAATAAGGGTGAAAAACTGCATGAGCTAATGGAAATTTCTTTAGGAAACCTTCATTAGACATAACCCTGCCCAACTTCTTAAGCACCCCAGACTGATTACCAGCTTTTACCTTATGAAGATTTTTTGTCCATGTATAGAACAGACCAGTAATGCAAACATCTTCAACCTCAATCAAATTTAAGCAATCCTGAAAATCATTCATATCTGTAGTCATGCTAGAGCTACCACTTGAATGCTCATTTGGCTTTAAAGTGACATTCATATCACCTATAATACTCCATGGGTTATTATTAACATAGCATTTATCCTGATGCAAATATCTCCATAACTCTTTCCTCTCAGCACCTGAATTAGCAGCATATATAAAAGTGAAGAAACTGTTTATTTTGAAAAGAGAGGCATTGATAGTACAGAATATTGATTGACTTGTCATATTCAACACTTGGACCTGAACTTCATTAGCATCCCAACCCAAAACAATTCTGCACCCTTTAGGACTATATCTCATATTATTCACCCAATCCCACTGCCCAAACACTTTCTCACAATTCTTATGAAGTTTCTTAGTCTTCAACTGAGTTTCAAGGATGAAACAGTCTTCAACTGAGTTTCAAGGATGAAACAAATCTTCAACTTCTCATTCCTCATAAAATTCCTAACTTCCTTTTGTTTATCAGAAGTATTCATACCTCTGATATTCCAAACACCTATTTGAAACTCCATTTTAAACAGATGACAAAATGCTACCATCTTTACTGCTCACCACATTCTCCTTCATCATACTTGCTATACCACTTTGTTCTTCATACACATTGACCTCTACATCATTCTGTTGCATTCCATTAGGATCCTTGTTTTTACCTTTTTCTACCAATTGATTCCACCTTTGCTTGAAATAAGTAGACATATCATATGTCCATTTACTTTTCTCCTCTTTAGTTGGAAGCCTCTTAAGAGATATAAAACCATCAACAATTTCTCTAGCCTTCATTGCATTAATTTCTTCAATTTCATTCTCATCATATTGTTCCAGGGCAGCATATTTATTAGCACTCCTCTTCATTTCAGTTAATACTTCCTTCTGAACATTCCATACCTTCTTAGGACTAGTTTCATTGTTACCAGTATTATTACCCTTCTCCACTTCAACATTCTTCACATTTTCCTTACTAACTTTAGGTTTATATACAGTCTTTCTCTGCTTAGTGTTATTAAGACCACCAACTGGATTAGTGTTTTGATTCATAGGCTTTGTTGATGGCTGAGGTGGTTGAGGTTTTTTCAGATTATTGGAATTGTGCTTCTTAGGATTCACTGTAGTAAACCTTCCTTATCCACATTAGTATCAGCTTCACTCTTCTTCTCAACAGCCTTAGCAGCTTCATTATTAGTAATAGTTATTATTTTTATTATATAATGTCTAATGGGGCATAACTTTCAGTGTAATTTACGTGTTAGCTACCTTGACATATGTATGAGTATTATAGATATATGATCATACATGTGGATTAAACAGTAAGCTGAATATCTTATTTGACCGACCATCGTAATATACAATATAATTTTACACGGTTTTATCACTTTCATGCTTTTGATTATATGATTTCCTAGATTTTGAGGCAGATTTATGGTTGTGTCTTAATTGCAAGGTGAATGATCGAATATCAGTCTAAGACAACACGAATATATATATAGTAGAAAATCTACAAATCGTACCATTACAGGTTTCAAAGACTTTTTGGGGCACAAAAATGTCAGGATAAGGTAAAATACAGATTTTATGCCAAGAGTTGGAAAGGAAACTAATTACTCGCAATTAGTTTAACTTATGACATAATGATGGTAACTTTTACGTTTGAACGTTATTTCATACGTTGCCAAATTAAATTGTGACAAATTTAATGTTCTAATGCAGGTAGCATATGAAGAAACTATATACGCCATGGTTAATTAAATATCTAATATACCTCACAACTGGGCCGTCAAATGAATTTTGGATGTGAGGCCCCATGTTTGACAAATTCTAATGTAAAAAACAAAGATTATTCGACTTTTTCATTCTCAATCACGCAATCGCTACTTGATGTTTTGTTATCTTGTATTTTGGCTGTGATCACATAACAGTGTTTCCTAATAAACTTAATCAAAGACTTAAATTCATGCATATGTTACTTGATAATATATAAAAGGGAGACCCTATAAAATTGTGGCCTGTGTAGCTGCCCCTCTTACACAGGGTTTTCACTGCCACTGCCACTGCCCAACGAGGTGAGATCAATGACAATATATATATATATATATATATATATATATATATATTTATATATATATATATATATATATATATATATATATATATATATATATATATATATATAGAGGTGGGATCATGAGAAAAGCCCACTTTGGTAGAAAAGTGGGAAAAGTGTACAAATCTCACCCTCCCATTCCCCCTCCTTTTTTCCTCATAACTACGGGACCTGTTTGTTACTTCCTTCATTCTTCAGGGGACGATTTTATAAATTCACACTATTTTCTTCCTTACCATATATAATGCCTAATATTTTTTCATTTTTTGTCTTTTTTCTTTCTCTGATCATGCCGCTCTGTGATTAAAAATCCTCTCCACATAATTTCTCATTTCTCTTCTTTGATTAAATCCTTCAATCAACACACTATTTGAGGATCAAGGTTATCTGTTTAACTGATCAGATGCACTTGATCCTATCGTCATAATTTCTCAAATTGAAAGATCAAGGTTAGTTGTTTAAATGAAGTCGATTACAGTTTTATTAGTTTATGTATATGTGTTTCAGTGTTTATTTGTATGGATTCTCGTTTATTATGAGTCTGGGTTTTGTTTATTGAAATTTGCTTCAGTAGTGACAGGTTTGTTCATTGATATATTGAAATGAAATTGAGAAAAAAGATGCATCTAAAACGCGTTTATAAAACTGCACACAATGTGTTTGATAAAATGTCTCAACGAAATTTTATAACTTTGATGCACTGAATTTACATTGTGATGTTATCTAATTGTTTTGGTTAATTTTTTAGTGGAATATTAGGTCAATAAAGATGTCGATATGAAGATAATGGGTCCCATGCCACCAGGTGTTGCTAGCAAGATGAACTACATTGAACATATGAAGAGCAACAAGTATTGCATATGCCCGAAAGGGTAAGAAGTTAATAGCCCACAAGTTGTGGAGGCAATCTTTTTACGAGTGTGTGCCGGTTATTATTTCTGACAATTTTGTCCCCTTGTTTTTTGAGGTGTTAAACTAGTATGCATTTTCGATCATTGTAGCCGAAAAAGATGTTCCCGATTTAAAGAGCATACTCGCAGCGATCACGGACGAGAAAGATGTATGGACTGAAGATCCTGATTTAAAGAGCATACTCGCAGCGATCACGGACAAGAAAGATGTATGGAGTGAAGAAAGTTCAGAGGCATTTTTTGTGGAATGTTAAGCCTATTAAATATGATTTATTTCACGACTAAACTCTATTTGGTACAACAGGGTTTTTCAATGTAAGCCTATTTGGTACAACAGGGTATTCAAATGCTTTAACAAGCATACAATAACATTTTCATGTTGTGTTTAGAATATGTTCGAGCATCTTCAACGCAAGCGTTGATTGTAATTTTTTGTGCACTATAAATCTATAATAGTGCAGAGTGATATTTCACACATATTTTAGCTTAAGATTGCTTATTTGCACTATATAATGTTGTTGCTTATTTCTATATAATGCAAAATATAGTATAAGGGATGCTCAAAAAAATGTTTGCAGGCTAAACAAAACATGTCAAAACTTGATATCTCCAATCGTTTTAGAGTTTCAAATATCAGGAAACGTATGGTGTTTACAAGGTAAAAAGATACGAGCCCAAAAACATTTAAGCATAAAAGATAACAATCATTCTTCCATCCGGTTATCATCAAATTCACGTTGAACCTTCACTTTGAGACTGGCCTTAGCAGTTGTAGCAGATGGATCTTTAGCCATGGCACCTGGGGCAACCACCATATGGATTTGCTGCTCGCGTTCCTTTTTAGCCTCTTTCCGTTCCTTTGCAACCTTACCCCTCAACCTGCCCATCATTATCATCATATACATCAGATTAGCAAGAGGAAAAAAAAGGACATGGTATTATTACCAAGATAGGTTCTTTCAGGAGAAAGTGATAAACAAATATCAAGCATTTTGACTCAAAAGATGCTAAATTTGTTCTAAAAAATATTATTACCAAGATAAGTTCAGTTTTCCATGCAAATTAAAGTTTCAGTTTCAATAGCATAGTGCAAATACCTGGCGTGGACTAATTTCCTGTATGGAAGTCATTGTCGACAAGCACCAACAGCACCTGAAGAGACCAGGACAAGTTGACGCTAAACTTGCACACGACTTGAAACAAATCTTGCAGCCACGAACCAATCCTAACTGAAATTGCAGCAACAACACATTATCCACATCTGAAAAATAGACTGAACTTGCAGACGAATTGAGAACTAAACTTGGAGCCACGAACCAAATCATTAACAGTAAATCCTGACAGCACAGAAATACTTGCAGCAGAACTTGAACACGATAACTGATGAAGAATACCCCACTGTAGCCGCATGCTTATAGGGTTGCTGCTTTTTCCAGCTCGCAATTGAGCTAGCTTATTGTTGTAGTCCTGAAACAGCCCGAAATCAATTAATTCTCAAGTTAAGACTCAACTCTACTGGTTGGATCATCCAACTTGGTTTAAGATACAACCAAAATATTTTCAGTAATATTTTCCGTACTAACCATTCTGTCCCAGGCACACACATGGATGCACTAAACATACACAAATGGATGCACTAAACATACGAAAATATTTTCCTCAATATTTTTACCGTCTGGGACCCACAAGTCTTCTCTTTCCACCTAAACATGTCGAGATCCAAAGAACGTATAACAAATAAAATAACATCAGAACATATAACAACATCTAAGTATGAGTAAAATGGGTTCATTTGGGTTAACATGTACATGTTTAGAGAGAAACCACATCCTAGAGGTGAGCACGCTTGTACTCAACGTTACATAGGGAAGTTTTTCTGAAAAGTAAAAAAAACAAGAAAATATATTAGCCAACAATTTTACTACTAATGCAACATATCAAAATGGAAAGAGATTAAATAACAACCCAAATTATAAGTCAACTGTTAGCATGCGTCTCAAATTGATACTATGAACAAACGGATGCACTAAAGTGCCTCAGACGGATGCACTAAAGTGCCTCAAACGGATGCACTAAAGTGCCTCAAACGGATGCACTAAAGTACCTCCCGATATGCCATTCTTTATAGAATGAACAGCACTCGCGTGAGTGACCATAAGATATGTCAAACCATGTATCATTAATAAAGCCATGAACTTTCCTGTCCTACAAGCCACCACACATAATCACGACTATATATCAAATACTATTCAAAATTCATAAAAGACGTAAATAATAAATCGATATAAACTTACCTGATTGCCCTTTTTCCTTTTTTTGCTCTTCATCCGCCATTTCTTCATCTGCCATTTCAAGGTGTTCTTGTTGGACCAAAACTACAGAATGCTGCAAAAAATTAGTTACTTTGGATGCACTAAACATGCAATCAGATGCCTTACTAAGTCTAACAATGCACTAAAATCAGAACTTGTATATATACTTGGTTCATAAAACAAAACTAGCAGGTGAGACAGGTTAAGTATCAGGTTCAATATCTGGTAATGTAGTCAATAAGAGATCATGATGTTCCTGGATAGTTTGAGAAAATTTGATATATTTAATATATGCACCAAAAAAGTACATAGCTCATTAAATAGTTACCATAGCTCTGCCATTGACTGGTACAAAGTCAAAAGAAAAATTACCTTGTTCGGTCAATAATAGACTTTGGCCCTTGATCATTACTTGTTTTCTAAGCAGTTTTCAGTACTCATGACCACTTCTATCTGTAGTCTGCTGGTTAAAAGTTCAACGCCTTCCAAAGTCTTTTAAAATGGTGAACTGCGAATTGCTGTAGTCCATCAGCTTTTCCAAAGTCTTCACAACTAAACAAACGAGATTCATGTGTGTAGGATCTGTGTTCTCAAAAAGAGATTAGGATTTAGTTTAAGTAAAAGTAAATAATGACAAGGTTTTGAAGAACTATAAGATACAAAAAGATATCCTACTATGACCAACGATGCGCTAAACATACAAACAGATACACTAAACACACACACACTGATGCCTTAATATGTGTGGTGATGCACTAATCATACACACTGATGCCCTAATGTGTTCATTGATGCACTAAACATACAAACTGATGCCCAAGTGTGTCCAACGATGCACTAAACATACAAATGGATGCCCTACTATGCCAATGATGCACTAAACATTCAAACGAATACACTAAACATAACATACACAGTGATGCCCTATTGTTTTCATCGATGCACTAAACATACAAACATATGCCCAAGTATTTCCAATGATGCACTAAACATTCAAATGGATACACTAAACATAACGTACACAGTGATGCCCTATTGTTTTCATCGATGCACTAAACATACAAATATATGCCCAAGTATTTCCAATGATGCACTAAACATTCAAACGGATACACTAAACATACACACTGATTCCTTAATATGTCTGATGATGCAATAATCCTACTCACGAATGCCCTAATCATATTCACCGATGGTCTAATATGTTCAAAGATGCACAATACAAACATTTTGAAGCAATCACAACCACATATGCACTAATACTATCACTAATATCATATGATGCCCTAACTTGTAATCTATTCTGCAAATATACACATAGATTCTCTAAGATGTCATATCATTCGATATTAAACACATATGCCTCAAATTAGTGCATCGTCTATATAAAATCTTATTCAGACATTTTATCAAACACCTATTGAGCAATTTTAATAAGCATATTTTTGATGCAGTTTTTTGTCAAATTTATTTCATATGTGGTAGAAAACATGATTATATTATGAAATTTCAATAAAACATCGAAAATCATTACATCATTGATTTTTTTTAAAAAAAAAACTAATTTTACACATATTCACCTGGTGTATGTATTACCGGCGGGTGTTGATGTCAGTGATTTAACAGTTGGTGGTGGTTTCCAGTGGTTAATGATGGTGGCGTTTCGCTGGTGGTGGTGCCCGCCGTGGAATGGTTAATGATGGTGGCAACGTGGAGTGGTGGCGATGGATATGATGGTGGTGACGTGGAGTGGTGGTGATGGAGATGGTGGCGACGGACGACGGTAGTGGTGGTGATGGAGATGGTGGTGATGGAAGACGGTAGTGGTGGTGATGGTGAGTGTGTGTTTTTGTAACGTGAGTGTCTCCTTGAATTTGTGAGAGACAAAGTCGATCCCTTTCTTTTATTTTGTATTTTCATTTTCTACCCAGAACTTTCAACTGTATTCCTAATCTACCCTGTAACTTTTTTTCTCACTTTTCTAACAAATTGCACTTTTCTCTGGAACCCTACCCTATATATATATATATATATATCTATATATATATATATATATATATATATATATATATATATATATATATATATATATATATATATATATATATATATATATATGTATATGTATATATATATATATATATATATATTTATGTATATATACATACATATATATATGTATATATATACATATATTTATGTATATATACATACATACATATATATATATATATACATATATATATATATATATATANACTGTATTCCTAATCTACCCTGTAACTTTTTTTCTCACTTTTCTAACAAATTGCACTTTTCTCTGGAACCCTACCCTATATATATATATATATATATATATATATATATATATATATATATATATATATATATATATATATATATATATATATATATATATATATATATATATATATATATATATATATATATATATATATATATATATATATATATATATATATATATATATATATATATATATATAATACATCAAGTTTACAAAAAACATTATACATAAGAAATAGACTCAAAAAACTAAACTATCCTTGCATTTTTCGTCATTTCTTTAAATAAAACTATCTTCATCGGAGTAGTCTTCAAAACCTTCTTCACTCGTTATATGAGTGGTAGAACCACAGAAATAAGTTAAAAACTTGAAATTGATTTATAAAGTTACCATGCCCAAGTCCAAATCCCTTATATCAACAATTATAGCCCAAATACTAGTAAATCCTTTAAAAGCTTCAAAATAAGGCGCCACGCCTCGCGCTAAGGCGCGCCTTTTCACGTCTCATCACGCGCCACGCCTTAAGAAGACGCCTTGGTCTGTTTCATAACGCCGAGGCCACGCTTTACAGGCGCTAAGGCGCGCCTTTTAGAACCATGGTTATTTGAATGACTTTAAAATCATGAAAATTGCAATGTGAAGCCTTAATTTTATTATTATTATTATTATTTTATTATGTAAAAGTGTTTCATTATTTGATTAGAAACAAATTCGTGACTAAAAGTTTTGAAAGTATAATAGCTGACCATATTATTTGCAAAAATTTCATATAAATGACATAATTTTGAACCAGCGACTTTACAATAAAATGACTATTGTGAATCACTCGTTTGTATTGGATTAACAAAAGAAAGTATTTCTACATATAAAAACTATAAATCATCACGACTAAATGAATTTTGTCACGTTAAAAATTTCTCATTTGATCTTTATTCTATTTGAATAAGAGAAAATCGCACAAAAATGTATCACACTTTAGGTCAATTTTAATTTTAGGTACTCAACTTTTTTTTTCCTCTCAATTTAAGGTATCGAATATTTGTATAATGTGCTTTATTATTTGTATTAGTGACATTTAATAATTGTGTTTGAGTTGGTTGTACAATATGCTTGATAATTTATATTTTTTATGTAAGGGGTGTTTTAATAACTGCACATTAAATATCTTGACCACATTAATTGTGTTTTAATTATGTGCAAACTATTTAATCTTACTATAATAAACAATGTTGAATTTTAAGAGTTTATAATTTTAGTAGGTCTTTGTGTATTATAAGATAGTATGATATGGAAGCTAAGTACGGTGATTTTTTTAATGCTATAAATTGAATGGGCGATTGCAAAAATTTGGTAGTCAATGTTCGATAACTTGTTTGATAAGTTGGATCTTTTGTAGTTATAAATTATTCCCTTTGACCATAACGTATCTATTTTATTAAGGTGCCAAATGTCACATTCTTTGGTTATGAATATCTTTTTAAAAAGCTAACTAGCAATCTCACAATATGCATTACATATATATTATACAATTGTCTCGGATGTGACTTGATTAATCTCACCACCAGTTAACTCTCGGAAGCATCTCACGAATGTGCCTAAGCTACATGCCATTTGGTCTCTTTGATAACATATTTGATCAGCTAAAGAAAATTTGTACATAAAATCGATGTTAAGTGCGATATTTCACATCACAATGATTAAATTGTCCACTTAAAAATTACAATCTACGGAGTACCAAATTACCAAAAGATTATTACAACATGAGTGACCTCATTGGTAAAGAAGCTTCTAAAATGAAATCCACACAACCATCATTATAATTTTATTGGTCAAATAATTGCCATTGATCCATCATTAATTCACTTTAGTAAGAGTTTGTGTACGGAATTTGGATAAAGTTTATATTTTTTGGACAACCGGCCCATTTAAAATAATTAATTACAACTACTTGGACTCTAAAAACAATAAACAAGTTTACATATTAATGAACTTGAGAACTGAGGGTTGCTTTAGACACGAGCCTGATAAAGCTTTTGGGTTTTGAGTAAAAAAGAGAAGTTCCTATCAAACAAAATAACATTGTTATATCTATACTACTTATAATGTGGGAAAGACTATCTCTTCAAAAAATTCAGATGTACAAAAAATTATGCATGGTTTACAACACTTTAAAGCAAGCAATTTTCATAATTACAACAACCAAAGCATGGTGTACAACAAAAATTAGCACAAAACGAAATTCAGACCAAAATCCTATGAATTATACATTAAATAGCATTAAAAACACCCCTACACCCAATATTACAATGTAATAAAACACAAAGCACAAGTATGTAAAGCACAATAATTTTAAGGTCAACATATTTTACATACATACAATTAATAATTTTGCTACATCCACATAAAATACCCACAAAAAACTCCCACTCGCTGACGTGTCAGCGGGTGGTTGGTTTTTTGGGATCCACATCCCACTAAAAGCCAATCACCCGCTGACACGTCAGCGAGTGGGAGTTTTTTGTGGGGATTTTATGTGGATGTAGCATACCTCTACAATTAATACACTCCATCACCAATTAATACAAGTCATAAAACACAAAGCACAAGTATGTAAAGCACCATTCAAACTAAAAAAAACACTATTTCTTATTAATACATAATTTAAAACACCCCACCACCGATATATACAATTACCTAAGCACAATGTACAAATTTTTGATATGAAACCAACTACAACCTAGGATTCATCATCTCAGCCAACATCAAACAAGTGAAAAAAATAAAAATAAAAAATAAAGTAAAAAAATAACGAGACAACTCGTAACTAAGGAGATACAAATAGATCTCAGTTTATTTATCATGACTCGAAAACAAAGAACCAAAGATCTCAATTTCGTGTTTGGTATTAACAATATCTTTCAAAGATTTATAACACGAGCATCATCACAGATCTGTGAGAAACAACCACTTCTCTTATATATCCCAAAAGTTTAAAGAAGAAACAGGGGTTTGGATTGTTTATGGTTTTATCTTGTGAAGATAAAACGAATTAAAGGTTTTTTGTTTGCTATTTAGATTAACATATAAGCAAATAGATAAGACTTGGTAGTGGTGATTCGGTTGTGATTAGGAGGAACAAGTATTATAGACTTATAGTGATTTGTTATACGTTTTGTGGCAAGTTTTGGTTTTGTGTAAGAGATGAATTAAACAAGGACAATGGGTTTGAGAGAGATTGTTTTTTGGTGGCTGATATGTGAAAACTTTGTGATGTGGTAGGCGTGATTGTAGGTTAACAAATGAAGAAAATATTGGGGATCTTTTCTTACATAGCCTCTAATATTTAGGGTTATAATTATTTAATGGGTTGGTCACTTAGGCCACCGAATAATTTGGGCTGAATATACATTTTGATTAGTGGGACAAAATTTTGGTTGCTTATTCGGTTGCCAAAATTTTCAAATTTTCTATTGGTCAAATTTTTGGTTAATATTAAAGTTGAGGCTGATTTTCGGTATAATCTTTGCTTAATGGTTATATAGTGGAACACATTTGACATTGTGAAAACTAACACTGGTTTAGTCATTTTATTTGAAGTTTTATTTGTAATGTTTTTAAATGTATTTATATTATTATGTAAAGTTTTTTTTTCTTATTAATGCAATTTAATTTTTTTGCTAAAAAAAGTTGAAAAAAAAATGACGGCCTTATTGTTCCTAGAAGTTGTGTATTTTTAAATTAATTCCTTAAGATAATAAGTACTTTGTAAAATTTGATATTGGGCAAATATTACTAAAATAAAATATTTTATTCAGTGATAATTATGTGTAGATTTTTATACCATCCAAAATGTAATTAAGTTTATTACATCGTTATTTTAGTTAATTGCGACTACACGATCACTTGGACCTCTTATCTCCATATTTTATCGACGCCTGCATGGATATTGTTGCAACATCAAGTTGATGATCTAATATTTTTAAATGAAATAGTATCCTATTGCTTAAAGTTATTACAACAAAAAAATCTCTTTTTCTATAAAATTATTGGCACAATAAACATATGATAGCAAAATATTGTCAGTCAAAACTTTTATTCACAGGGTACCCGCCGCCGCAACGCGCGGGTACCCTGCTAGTTTTCTTATAATTCTTCTACTTATTCTCCAATTCACATAGAAAAATGGCAAGTGAATCCACTTTTTCTCTTTCACCTCATTCAGTCACTTTTGTAAATAAACAAATTACATGAGTAAGATGATATGTAGGAAGAAAATGTAAGAAGATATATCATTTTCCTAAAGAACCAACAATCTTGTGTTGTTTGTTTTGGTAGATTGTTTTCTTATTTTTGTGATCGTATTTGATTACCCACAAGTGAGAAAACCACGGGTCATATGAGTTGGTAATGAGCTAAAACGGGTCATACAAGATTGGTAATGGGCTTAAAAAAAAAAGAAAAAAAGAAAAGAAAAAAAAAGACTTCCTAGTGTCTATGTGGATCAAAAAGGTGTTAGACATGCCCATATTTTTTAAATTTTAGAGTAAACTACACAGTTCGTCCTTGTGGTATGCGTTAACCGACGAGTTTCGTCCTTTGATCGAAAAAAATGCACCATCCGTCCTTAAATGCAAAACGTTATCCACTGTTGATCCTTCACCCTAACGACCATATTTAACACGCGTTAAGTCTTTTCATGTGATATCCACGTGAGGCTATTTTGGTCTTTTTAGCACCTCTATTTTAGGCTTAAAGCCATAAATTGCCAACATACTTTCCAAAATTTTCGCATGTTACCAATATAGTATGTAAAAGCTCATTATTACCATCCAAACTTTCAAATTGTGAACAATATCACCATTATCACCCTCATAAGCTTGCATCGTTAGTCCTTTTTACCAACGGTCGTTAGTAATTAACTGAAAATTTGGTTTTCTTATGTTTTCGCACGTTTTTACACGTTTTCATACATTTTTGCACATTTTTGCTCGTTTTTACACCTTTTCATCCGTTTTTACACGTTTTCGCCCGTTTTTACATGTTTTCATCCTATTTACACGTTTTCGTCAGCTATCATTCATTTTTACACGTCTTCGTCAATTTTTACAAGTTATCGTCCGTTTTTACAAGTTTTCGTTTGCTTTTACATGTTTTCATCCGTTTTTACACATTTTTGTTTGTTTTTAGACCTTTTCACCTGTTTTTACACGTTTTCTTTCGTTTTTGCAAGTTTTCGTC
>LBNU01020650.1:56125-87142 GCA_014162995.1 Artemisia annua | reverse complement strand
TTTTTACACGTTTTCGCCCGTTTTTACATGTTTTCATCCTATTTACACGTTTTCGTCAGCTATCATTCATTTTTACACGTCTTCGTCAATTTTTACAAGTTATCGTCCGTTTTTACAAGTTTTCGTTTGCTTTTACATGTTTTCATCCGTTTTTACACATTTTTGTTTGTTTTTAGACCTTTTCACCTGTTTTTACACGTTTTCTTTCGTTTTTGCAAGTTTTCGTCCGTTCTTACATGCTTTCGTCTGTTTTTACACGTTTTCGTCTGTTTTCATTTGTTTTTACACGCTTTCATCCATTTTTACAAGCTCTCGCTCGTTTTTACACGTTTTAGTTCGTTCTTACACGCTTTTCTCCGTTTTACACGTGTAAAAACGGGCGAAAACGTGTAAAAACGGATGAAAAGGTGTAAAAACGAGCGAAAATGTGCAAAAACGTATGAAAACGTGTAAAATCGGACGGAAACTGTAAGGCGAAAACGTGAAAAAACAAACAAAAACGTCTAAAAACAGACGAAAACATGTAAAAACGGATGAAAGCATGTAAGAACGGACAAAAACCGTGTAAAAATAGACAAAATAATGTAGGAACGGACGAAAACGTGTAAAAACGGATGAAAACATAAGAAAACCAAATTTTTAGTTATTTACTTACGACCGTTGGTAAAAAGGACTAACGATGCAAGCTTATGATGGTGATAATGGTGATATTGTTCACAATTTGAAAGTTTGGATGGTAATAATGAGCTTTTACATACCATATTGGTAACATGTGAAAATTTTGGAAAGTATGTTGGTAATTTATGGCTTTAAGCCTCTATTTTAACATCATCTTCCTCCTTTATACATACTCATCCTCAATCATCACCATCCACCACCATCTTCTTCCACTCACCACCTTTTAAAACCACAAACAATCCCATATCAAACACTAATCCTAAAATCATATATCACTATCATAATCTACACAACCTCCACATTTTCGTAACTTCAATTTCTTATATTCTTCCATCTTAACAGCCGACCCAATAAAACATCAAAAAAGACACGCCATGTAAATCTTTTAGATCTTGTTTTTTATTCCCCAACCCACTTCCAATATGTATGAAAAAAAAGATAACTTCATTTGTGTTTCAATAAATTTGTGAGTTATTCCCCAACCCTCGCTGGCTCACCGCCGTCTACACACACCACCACCTTCGACCCATACCATCACCGTCGACACACACCACCACCGTCTATCTTTAAAAGACCGTATACCCTTATTTAACAATGAAACTGTAAATTATTTGTTGGATCAAGATCTATGATGTGGTACCCACAATCCAAATAGCTATTAGATAATCAAACATAAGTCCTTGAATAGATCCAACAACCTTTACATTTACATTCCCCGTAATTTAGTAAAATATTTATTATTAATGTATGTGAAATTGGGGTTTTTTAATTAAATATCATTGTTATGAAAAATTAGTGGGGAAGATGAAGTTGAGAGAAATGGTAAAAGGACAAAAATACCCTTACATGTATAGAGTTAATGATTGTTAAGGGTGCGTTTGTTATCCCACTATAGGAATGAGACTATGACTATAAAATTCCTTGTGGTATGCGTTAAGCGACGAGTTTCGTCCTTTGACCGAAAAAAATGCACCATCCGTCCTTAAATGCAAAACGTTATCCACTTATGATCCTTCACCCTAACGACCATATCTAACACGCGTTAAGTCTTTTCATGTGATATCCACGTGAGGCTATTTTGGTCTTTTTAGCACCTCTATTTTAACATCATCTTCCTCCTTTATACATACTCATCCTCAATCATCACCATCCACCACCATCTTCTTCCACTCACCACGTTTTAAAACCACAAACAATCCCATATCAAACACTAATCCTAAAATCATATATCACAATCATAATCTACACAACCTCCACATTTTTGTAACTTCAATTTCTTATATTCTTCCATCTTAACAGCCGACCCAATAAAACATCAAAAAAGACACGCCAAGTAAATCTTTTAGATATTGTTTTTTATTCCCCAACCCACTTCCAATATGTATGAAAAAAAAGATAACTTCATTTGTGTTTCAATAAATTTGTGAGTTATTCCCCAACCCTCGCCGGCTCACCGCCGTTTACACACACCACCACCTTCGACCCATACCATCACCGTCGACACACACCACCACCGTCTATCTTTAAAAGACCGTATACCCTTATTTAACAATGAAACTGTAAATTATTTGTTGGATCAAGATCTATGATGTGGTACCCACAATCCAAATAGCTATTAGATAATCAAACATAAGTCCTTGAATAGATCCAACAACCTTTACATTTACATTCCCCGTAATTTAGTAAAATATTTATTATTAATGTATGTGAAATTGGGGTTTTTTAATTAAATATCATTGTTATGAAAAATTAGTGGGGAAGATGAAGTTGAGAGAAATGGTAAAAGGACAAAAATACCCTTACATGTATAGAGTTAATGATTGTTAAGGGTGCGTTTGTTATCCCACTATAGGAATGAGATTATGACTATGAAAGTGATTAAATGTGTTTGTTTAAGATGAGGGGCCCACCACTATGGTAATGAATGATAAATATAATCCATGCTCCATATACACCAAGAGAGCTAGGTATAGATCTTTCATAGGTGAGGGACCCACCACTACTATCAAACTCATACCCATTGTCATTTATGGAAGCATACCAAACGCACCCTTAGTGTGTTCCGTTAAATCAAAGGACCAACGATAGATAACGTTTTGCATTTAAGGATGGACGGTGCATTTTTTCGGTCAAAGGACGAAACTCTTCGGTCAACGCATATACAAGGACGAACGGTGTAGTTTACTCTAAATTTTATTTCCAAGTAACTAAAACATGTTTTAACTGATCCATGTATAACTAGTGTTAAAAGAATATCTCATTAGCAATTTCATTTCATCACAATATCCTCACGTATGCAAATTACTCCGTGCTACAATCGCAGTGAAGTTGTATTAAAGTTTTATGCTACTCAAAACCTCCATTAGAATTACACAAATACATATAAGTGATCAACTTTGGGTTTTTATGTTAACCTAGTCTCTCTACCACTTTCGTAATTAGAATTTCACATTTTGCTTGATATCTTTAAGCGATCGATAGCCTCAATACTAAAACGTCTTTTTTTCCTTCTCTCTCTCCCTTATAAAGAAGAGCTTATAGCCTCTTTTTATGCAAGTGATGTTAGACCCGTTTTCCAGGTACTTGGACCCCACCCTAGATGTATTGGGATAAGGGCCTTACGTGATTGGTTAGTCAATGAATATTGTGTAGTGGTCAGACCCGATAGTCAAAGTGATGGTCAATGAATGTGTATCATAGTTTCGGAAGTTATGTTGCATAACTTAAAGGGCTAATGTTGCCTAGTATTAAAGTGTAACTAGTATGTTTTGTGGCCAAAATAGAATGAATGGAACTTATGGACTAATTATGCCAAAGGACCAAAGATGCTATCTAACTAGTTATATGTAGGGAATTCTAGAGAATTCCCTACCATTCTTGTTGGTCCGGTTATTAGAGAGAAAAGGGAGGGAAAGAGAAAGCTTGAGGATGAAGTGGAGATGATGATGATGAGTCCTTGCCAAGGATTAAGCATTAGCTATGAATTCCCACAAGTAAGTATCCCTCTATCATGATGATTATGAGGTTAAAAGATAAGATTAGAAGTGGGAAATCATCATATGATCATATGATGATTTAGTAAGGATGATGAGTAAGTTATGGTGGGTTTTATATAAACCCTTGTTTATGTTATTGATTGTTATGTTATTAGGTTTTGATAGATGATAAAGTTAGGTGATGATGATGGCTAGTAATGATGATGATGATGATGATGGTATTATAATGGTTAGACTTAGCTTTGGAAGCTAAGGTAAGTAAACCGGTTATGGCTTGATATTATAATGATTTCTTACATTTTGTGTTATGTAATTGTTATGATGAGATGTTTGAAGTGTTTAGATGATGATGTGATGAAGAAGTAGATGTAAGGCTAGTTTGTTATAACTAGCAAATGAGATTGTGAACTTAGTGGGATTATTGTAAGTGTGTAGGAAAGGTAGAGATGTTTTGATAAGACTTGATGTGGCTAAGGTATGTGTTATGTTAGTATGTGATGAAGTAAATGTATTATGATGCTTGATGTGTGAATGAATTATGATGTTATGTTATATCCGTTTTACTTACTAAGCCTTTGTGCTTACGGTTTAGTTGTCTAACCTTCTGTAGGTTGGTATGCGTTTATGGAAGGCTTGGATAAGGATTAAAGTTGGATATGTGAAATAGAAGGACTTTGGTAAGATAGTTGAGGTAGGTAGAATACCGAGCTCAAGTCATGGTTATACCCCCCCCCGAGAGTCTTTCTACGATGTGTAAAGAGTATGTCAAGGTTGTCCTAACGTTTTGGTGGTCAACTGTTGTGTCAAAGTATGTTTTATGTGTAAATGGGAAAAGTTAAGGGAGTGTTTGGCATAAGCGTGTTTCTACCCATTTTGGGATGTGAACGGGTCATGTGTCTATGGAACAAGTTTAGTATGTTAAATTAATGATGTTGGTTAAGTTTGGTGGACAAATGAAGTGTTATAGATGATTTGTTATGTAAATGGGTCAAAATGAGTTTTGGCACAAAACCCGTCATTTGTAAAGCACTATTTCGAGGGTCAAACGGTAAATGTTTTTATATGAAAATGAGCCCAATGATATAAGAAGTAAATCTAGAAAGTTTCGTTAATTGTCGGGTCATAGAAGTTGTCTTTCCGGAAAATGGGTCAAAAAGATGCATAAAAGGGTTATGCAGTTAAAGGGATGTTTGGGTTAAGTGTGTTTTTACCCATTTTGGGTAACAAACAGGCTCATTGATTTTGTAAACGATTTAGTATGAGATGTTAATGGCTTTGAGTGAGTTTGGTGTGGAAATAAGGTAGTATGGGTTGTTTATTGTGAAAATGGGTGAAATTTCGGTGTGGGATACACCAAATTTCGGTTTGGAACCAAACCTCCCAAATTTCGGTTTGGGAGTGAAACTGTAGACAGATTTTGTCGGTTTTTGAAAAACCATATATTTTAATCCGTAAGGTGTTACGGGTCGTGCCACCCGGTGTTTCGAAGGTAATTGAGTCTAGTTTCATTTAAAAATAGTCTCAATGTCTGAATATTTATAGATTTTTGTCAATGGTCAAAAGAGTAACAGTAGGTCAGTTATGATCATGTCGTTTCTGCGTAAAAATTTTAAAATTTTGGTCTAAGCGGGCACGGGGTGTAACAAGTGAGCTGTCATTTGTGTTGAATACTTTTTCTTATATACTTAATTAAAAATCATTGTCTAAAAAAGTAAACATAATCTTATATACTTTTTCTCTAATTTTGGAAGATGGATGTCATGAGTATAAGATGTACGATAGAAGACGATATCAGTTGATGGTTGAAAAATACTCTAGGAAGGGTGCAATATACTAACCATCATATCAGCATGGATCATGTGAAAAGAGTTATTACATGAGGTTCCATAATATCGATGCATCTCTGATGTATTTAATCCGGTTTTAATATTTATAACTAATCTAACAATAATAAGACCAACACTTACTGGCAATGTACCCGATCTTGTATTGTATATACTCCATAAGACCAGGTCGATCGCAAGTGCGATGAATTAAGTTGATAAAATGAAATTGACAATAAATTAAATGACAATAAACAATAATACATGGTTTTTTAAGATCTGAGAGATTGTATTTTGAAGAAGTAAATTAAAATAACAAAACAAAAAAAAACAAGAATATGTAAAATGGATTAAAAATCAATAGGAGAAGAACTTGTTAACCTAGTTATTTACCTATATGCATCAATGACAGGATTTATTATGTGCAATGTTCCAATGCCTTACTTTTCCGCGCATCTAATATGGGTTAAGCTTAGTCCGGGTAGCTAGAACCTAACCTGTATGTCTATTAGTAGCCAATTGAATGGGTTGATAATGGTTTACTAATCTACACTAATTAAGTGCTCAACTAACTATTGAGATTCTGTAACACCCCCAAAATATCGCAGCGGAACGATAGTGTCAATGGGATGCTACTTCTCAATATAAAGCACAAGGTATAGAAACTGACCTCTAAATGGGACATTTTGAAAAGTTACCATTCGAATTATTAAAACAGAGTTATTACATGAGGTTCCAAGGTAAAAATAATACATAAGTATTTTTAAAGCATATCGAATGGTAAAGGATAAATGCATAAATCTCCAAGACATGCAAATGACTCTATGATCCATGCATCTGCTATCGCCTTACTAACCTGAGATAAAATGCTAAAAAGTGTCGACACAAAGGTTGGTGAGTTCATAAAGTTTAATGAAAATAATTTGAAAAGAATGTTTTCACAGCAAAGGCACTGTAAATCCACTCAGTTGCAAATCCCGCCCATACAAAACTTGCAACATGTGTGTTCACAATCCACTGCTAAAATATAGTATGAGTAGGACATGCGCGTATACGATATATGTAATCACTTAATGTAAAGCATAACAGCAAACTGAACCTCGTGACTAGAATAAGTAAGTATCATAAGATTCTGGATTATATTCACCCTAGGCCATGAATCGGGGACCTAGAGTGGGGGCGTCAGCCCGATAGTACTATCAATACCTCTCCAACGGCTCCATCCAGGAGTTAAACAGTTGCTAAGAATAAAGTATAGAATAAGTGTAACACATTAAGGTACATATCGTAACTACATTTCATGTCCAAAAGTATCATAAGTATAGCGTAGCATAAGAGTATAAATATTGTGAGTATAAAACAAGTATTTGAGCATGTATCTCCCCCAAAGAGTTTATAAAGAATTTAAACGAGTAAAAGTGGGGCTATGACTCACGGTAATCCTTAAAAGTTTAGAGTAAATGAAAATAGCTGAGCATGTATCTCCCCAAAAAGTATTTCAAAACATATAAAAGTGGGGCTATGAAACTCACCTCGGTGGTACAGTAGTCTGGATGGAAAACAAATCAAGTATTGTGAATAAACGGCTCCGACACGCGACCTGAGTTGGTATGTCAAGTTTAAATATTCGTATTCAACTATATGTGATTTTAATATTTGTATTGCGAGCGTTTGTTCGGTGGTTAAGTGTTAAACAAGATAACATGAAGTTTCTTCAAAAGTTAGTGGATGATAATATTTATCATATTTTTGATCGGGTGAAAATATATATATCGTTCGTCATTTCGTATTAAAGACCGATTAAAACAATTTTGAATTAAAATTCTACTTACATATAAAGATTATACTTTGTGACTTGAGTTTTACTAAAATCGACCCAAGATGAGTTAGAAACACTTTTCCGAGAAAATATGAAAATGTTACTTTTTATACCCTTATAGTTTCAAGTATTGACATTTTCTACCTTATAGTTTGACAGTTGACAAAAATGGCCCTTTTGACTTATAATATTCAGGAAATTACATTTTCAGTCCCTCTACTTAAAATTTTACAAAAATTTACAATATATACCCTTGTGCATGAAAATCGTATCATTTCTAGTCTTTATTTTGTAATCTTGCGTTTTTAATTTAGAAAGAGGCGTGACTTGTTTTGCTTATCAAAATAAGTTTTATTAAGCTTATAAATAAGCGGTTGAGGGCTTATTGACTTCTAAAATAGCTTATGGCTTTTAAAGTCTATTAAGGGTGCGTTCGGTTTTGTACTCGTGACCAAAAGAAAGGAAAGAAAAACAAGGCGAGGTCTTGAGTTTTTGTAAAGGGCCTTGTGGTTTCTTAACTCTAACAAGAGCTTATTAAGGTGGCTAAAAGGTTTGGCTTATAGCCTTTTGATTATGGGTTAAAACTTTGGTAAAAAAGGGGCGTTTGGTTGTTTTTGTGACTCGCGACAAGAAAAGAGACCTAAATAAAAACGTGGTACTTAGTTCTTTTGACCAATTTATTGGGGTGTTTTGAAGTATCCTAGGAGCTTGTTAAAAGTGCTTATTGGCTTAGTCTAATACCTTAAGCTCGTGGTAGAAAAATGGGGCGCAACAGGGGTACTTGGGGCAATTTTAACGACAAGTTCAGAAAACAGAAAACTTGTATAATTTTCACAAAACCCTATAGCTCATTGTTGCAATATATTAACTGATTAATTAACTTGTTTTTAAGTTTCGTGATGTAACTTAGGGCTTAGCAAAACCATTCTATAAGAGGGTGTTTTTGTTTTGCTCGTTCATAACAGGAAAGAACAGAAACATTGTTTAAGTTTTTAAACTTTATGAAAACTTATGGTTCATACCTATTATCTTTTAACTGGTTATCTAGCTTGTTTGAAAGTCTCATTAAATAATCTTTAAGCTTTACAAGTTCACAAAATAAAGACAGTGATTGTCTGATCACGTTATCAACAGAAAAGAACCAGGAAATGGTTTTTGACCCTAGCTTTATATTATCACTTGTTTAGTAACATGTTTTGGAGTATTTGAAACATATAAAAGATAGGAAAAAGGTTTGAATGACTTACTAACTCAAAAATCCGATTTTGATGAAAAACGACTAGGATCTCTTTTAGGTGAAACCAAGCACTCTTTCCTCCCCCTAAGCCTTCCTATATCCTTCCTTGGCTGCTACTAAGACCTCAATATCAGTAGGTTTATGAGTGTGGGATTGTTTGGTGTGTTTTCGAAATGTGGTGAAGAAAATGGGAAATGGGGTTCGGTTTATATAGTGTAAAGGAATTAGGGATTCTTGAATGTGCTAGTCACCATGTTTGCATGTAAGAGACACGGTGAGGTGTATCTTAAGGTTTGTTTGGTGACACATGAAGGTGGTGAAGGTGGTGCATGGTGGTTCGCAGCTAGCCAAGAAGTATTCCTAAAATCTTTGACCTAGGTAGTATTTCTAGGGAACAAGGTGATGTGTAACCATAGTAAGCCTAGTGAAAGTCTTGTGTATTAGAAATTACTAAGTAGTAAGTTTAGAAATGGGTTGGTTTAGTTTTAGTTAAAGTCGAACTAGGAAAAGAAAATGAAACCGATTAAGCTTTAGGTCCTGGTACATAGGCTTTAGTAAATTGTACATGAAGTTTAGGATTGTAGAAAACGAGTTGGATCACCGCGCGTTGCCGCGANCTGAGTCTAATACCTTAAGCTCGTGGTAGAAAAATGGGGCGCAACAGGGGTACTTGGGGCAATTTTTACGACAAGTTCAGAAAACAGAAAACTTGTATAATTTTCACAAAACCCTATAGCTCGTTGTTGCAATATATTAACTGATTAATTAACTTGTTTTTAAGTTTCGTGATGTAACTTAGGGCTTAGTAAAACCATTCTATAAGAGGGTGTTTTTGTTTTGCTCGTTCATAACAGGAAAGAACAGAAACATTGTTTAAGTTTTTAAACTTTATGAAAACTTATGGTTCATACCTATTATCTTTTAACTGGTCATCTAGCTTGTTTGAAAGTCTCATTAAATAATCTTTAAGCTTTACAAGTTCACAAAATAAAGACAGTGATTGTCTGATCACGTTATCAACAGAAAAGAACCAGGAAATGGTTTTTGACCCTAGCTTTATATTATCACTTGTTTAGTAACATGTTTTGGAGTATTTGAAACATATAAAAGATAGGAAAAAGGTTTGAATGACTTACTAACTCAAAAATCCGATTTTGATGAAAAACGACTAGGATCTCTTTTAGGTGAAACCAAGCACTCTTTCCTCCCCCTAAGCCTTCCTATATCCTTCCTTGGCTGCTACTAAGACCTCAATATCAGTAGGTTTATGAGTGTGGGATTGTTTGGTGTGTTTTCGTAATGTGGTGAAGAAAATGGGAAATGGGGTTCGGTTTATATAGTGTAAAGGAAGTAGGGATTCTTGAATGTGCTAGTCACCATGTTTGCATGTAAGAGACACGGTGAGGTGTATCTTAAGGTTTGTATGGTGACACATGAAGGTGGTGAAGGTGTGCATGGTGGTTCGCAGCTAGCCAAGAAGTATTCCTAAAATCTTTGACCTAGGTAGTATTTCTAGGGAAAAAGGTGATGTGTAACCATAGTAAGCCTAGTGAAAGTCTTGTGTATTAGAAATTACTAAGTAGTAAGTTTAGAAATGGTTTGGTTTAGTTTTAGTTAAAGTCGAACTAGGAAAAGAAAATGAAACCGATTAAGCTTTAGGTCCTGGTACATAGGCTTTGGTAAATTGTACATGAAGTTTAGGATTGTAGAAAACGAGTTGGATCACCCGCGCGTTGCCGCGGGGTGATTTGCTAAAGAAGGTTTAGCAAGTGTTGCAAAATAAGAATGGTAGTAACAATATTTAAAGACTGCAAGGTTGTCGTTACATAAACTTCATGTGCATTTGCTGTTGTAATGTTATACAAAAAGTGAGGTTTGCAGCTGTTGCATATAGCTGTTACAAAAAATCTAAGGCCCTGTACATTTACATGAAAGCAAGGGCTGTTTGGGATTGTTTCATTTGAAACTGCTATCCGATACTATCACCGCTGATGCACTCAGGGTGCACAATAGCAAGTATTTTATACGAACTAAATACCACAACTAATTTAAAAATAAGGCTAACGCCATAAGTCTGCACTAAACTTACTGCACTTATTATTATGATGTACATGGTTACCTATGGATACATGTATCCATCAACCCCCTGATCTAATAGTCTACTCAAGTATGACATTCTCAACCAAAGTTAAAACATATTTGATTAGACCTGGAAGGCATGTCATTTTCAGGGGGTTAGCTTGACGTCGTTTTTGGCTTCCCTCGTCGTTCTTTATCATATAATCAGAAATCTGCTGCAAAAAATCAAACAAAATGATTTTTTTTTTAAGTTTAAAGCAAATAGCTAACATACCGTCAATCCATCATTGTCTATTGACGGCATCCTATAACAAAGTTTTTACTTTCCACTAACTAACACAATCGAATTAAATGTTCTGTCGTATATTTATGTTTCATATGAACCACCTAAAAAATTTATTATTCGAGATTAAAAATATAAAACGACTCCGCTGGGGATCGAACCCAGAATTCTGGTTTCGTAGACCAGCGCCTTATCCATTGGGCCACGGAGTCTTTGTTGTATTGTTTTTCATTTCCAACACACTTATAAGAATAAATATATTGTTATCTTTAGTTTCTGTGCTGTGGAAGCACTTTTCCTGTAGGGTCTCTTAAACCAGAAGAATCACTAACAGCAAATACGCGAGGGTGACCCTTAACTTGAAGAGTTTCGTCTGTCTCTGCTTGTCCTCTACCACTAACAGGAAGCTCAAAAGGCCAACCATTTGGTTCCAGTTCTGGAAGTAAATAGGCATATTTTTATATTGTGTATTTGGTGATTGCATTTTCAGGTACGAAGATGTGCAAAGATTCAAGGGATATTTACTAATCTAATCCTTTTTTATTGGTTGACAATACATACCTCGAGCCCAAGTTGGACTCCCATTTATTGAGAAATTGTGCAAGCAACCATTCTAACAGTGGTTTGTGTTGTCTGTTTACACCCAATCTGCATGATATACAAAAAAATATATGTAAACACACTTGCAACCGCATACCGACTGAAAAAATGATCCAATATACCTTTCCAGCTTTAGTGTAATTCTAGTTATGCTGCTTTGGCCTCTGTTATCAGCCGGCAACAAATCGTCATCCATTTACGTCACTGGTATCTGAACACATACAAACTAAAGTTTTATAAGGTTAAGAATTACATAAGAACAGGAAAAAAAATCATTTAAAGGGGGTGTTTGGACATGCATTTTAGTCATTGCAATCTAACAAATTAGGACTATGATAACCAACTAATCAGACTTATGAGAAATAAAATGTTTCATACCTCTGGTTGCAATTCCACACAATCTAACAAAGTGCTATCGTGTCTGCTTCTTTCTTTGCAAGAACAATATGTGCTAGCGTCCTGCCACAACAAATAAAAATATTACTACCTAAAATTTAAGCTGTCATATTTTATCCTACGAATAATAGTGACACTAACAAAAACTTTCAATAAAGATCTTTGAATGACACTTTAATAAATCTGTATATGATCACTTCCATTCTGATTTTTAAAATGAATTTAAGAATAGTGATGGTAAAAGGAATTCTATCAGATTCAAATTGTGTGAACTTATCCAATGACATAACGTGTTTCATTTTTGCTTATGCTGCTACCATTTCTTGTTACTGTTTCTAATTAACCTACAGTCATGCAACAATCAGTACCTTTAGATATCCTAACCTGAGTGATAATTAGATAATTTCTAGAGGTCGGTCATCAATGACGTTATGTATTCTATTTTGTAATGCCTTGACAGCAACCACTCATGTATTATGCGCACGGGTAGCTGCAAACACGGCTCGATTCACCCTGACATCCATGGCATAGTCCAGTAACTTCATACTCGCAACTTTTTAAAAACTTGATCGTCCTCTAAAGCTAAAGTCCTAGAGGAAAACAGGCTGAACGATCACTATATTTGTGTCTTAGGTAACATTCCTCTTTTCTTATTTTCACGTACCGTAACCAAATTTGACAAAGCCAAGCCAAGTTTAGGTGAAACATTGGATAACAATAACACATTAAGATTCACGGCTTCCTACTCTCAAACAAAATATCACCTTTTCGATCCGACAACCCATTAGTTACAACCTGACCGCAGCCTACCCTGGCATAAGAAATATTAACACTGAGTGTTTAATTTTTATACTGTGTGAGCCGTTGTCTGGATAAATAGTATTTGGCTATTAATTAGGAATAAGCTAATATGTGCCTTCTTGCTGGTCAAAACATCAGTTTGCAATAAGCATTTAAATGCAGGTATAACAGAACTTAAGATCTATGAACGCCTATGTCTATATGGTTCCGGGGATTCCTACTATGAAGGATCGCGTATTTTATCTCTGTTCCATAGGGGGTGCAGTGCCCACAATTGCATTTGGTGCTTCATGGACATCCACTCAGCGGCAACAAAACTCTTCTTACTAACAATTAAACTACAATCCTTTTCATATTGCATCATATTGCAGCATATAACGCTTTATTAAGTATTTAACTAACAAAATATGCGTCACTAAGATTTAAGAAGTGCATCTTATAAAGTTATAGTAGCACATTTAAGGGCGTCTTAGAGGATCATGGTCTGTTCAATACCACCTTTTTCGTTTATATCTCTACTGTAATCCATATATTTTGCTATTTCATGGGCTAATATGACTAAATGTTGTCCATGAGGCCTATTACCACAATTCAATTTACGCTTAAGAAATGAAGAAAATATAGCTGTTAGTCTAAATTCTTATGTGCTTACAAAAACTCAAGTGCCAGTCTGACAAAAATATTAAGTACTAATATGAAATAAGAATCAGTCGCTAACCAAACACCCCATTGTAACCACTTTTCATCTTAGCTTAATGCATAAAAATGTTGACCCACCATTGTGTCAACTGTCAATCACGCATTATATCAAAATTTTGATTGTATTCAAGTCACAACCATAACAGTGAACTTTTATCTTCTTTAAAAATGGACAAAGGGAGGAAAGCTAAAAGTAAAGCTACCAAACCTGAGACCAGTATGAATTCCAGATGTAGCGAAGGTCATAGTTGCGTGAATCAGACATCTTTATATTTGGAAAATTAATCTTTCTTGCCTATACAATTAACAGAATAAATTAGCATGAGTGACAATGATTTTTGTAAGGGAAAGCTTGATTTAATTTACTATAAAACAAAGAAAGATAGTACCTGTCTAATGCGATGATTTTGAGTCAAAGGCAGATGCTAAAGTACTCTGGTTCATATCTTCATGAGCACCTGATTTTCCTGAGTTCCTCTATCACCTATTGTGCTCTTGAGTGCATTTTCTGATGAGGAATTGGACTCCATTTCAGCATCTCCGCCTTCCTATTTGTAAATTCTTCCACCATTGGCTTCCATAGACGGCCACGTGCTTTTATAAACCAGTTTGACACCTGCCCAATATGAATAAAAGAACTGAAATTTGAATTTGAATTTAAATTTAAAGTATAGCCTTGGTAAGAGAGTTTGAAGAAGTAATTTACGTGGCTTCGTTTCAACCCTGTTTGTCTTGCTAGCATAATCTTGTTCTAAATCTTTAGCATATGTTTATGGTCTATAAGCACTTCTAAATAACCAACTCCCTAAGAACTTTGTTAAAGAAGCGTATTTCGAAATCAAATAAGCATACGTCATTAACCAATAATCACTTAGCAATCAGTTTAAACAAATATAATTATAACAAATTAATTATAAATTCAACATTCAGACTTTTCACTTGGAAACTATTTTGATACCGAACTAAATTCAACATTCAAACTTTTCACTTGCCATTAGTCGATCTCGCTTTTTAAAATTTTCTAATACAAAGGTGCTTACTTTTGGAAGACATTCAATCCTGTTAAGAACTTTGCAAACGATCCCACTTCTTATATCCCCAGCCTAAAATTCTGTTCTGGGACCGCAACAAAGGCCTTGCTAGCAGCAAAAACTACACCATCGATATCTTTTGCATCGCCTTCAGCCACATCGGCCATGATCTCTCCCATCGTTAGACCCAAGCCTTTGAAATTTCTTCCCTGAAACCAAAGTATATTCTCAGAAGCATATTGTTTTGGTTACTATGTGTAGGTGTTGACTACAAAAGTTTAAGTTTTCTGTCGCTGCTGTATTGTGGTTATAAATTTTGAGTATTATAGTTACCTCTTTATTTGTCACCCTCCATGAGACGGTTGCAATGACGATTGGTTTTCCCATACTTTTGTATCCAGCTACGTTGAATCCAATTGCCGTTCCATTCAAGATTTTGATATCACTGTCAAACATACAAACGTGAAGTTAAAAGTACTGTCTGTGTACATTAGCTCTAAAGTAAGTGATTTCCACGACATTTCCTGATATATTTGGGTCGCTGATTCATTGCACACATCCGGTGTAAATAAAACTCAGACAATCTCTGAGTATGAATCAATTTTTAAACCTAGCATAAGTTATCGACCATTTGATATGAACAACAAATAAGTGTATTACTTCCCATATAACAACAAAACTTTTTCCAGCTCTTCTATATATAACAATTCAATATCAGATGATCAGCACTTGTAATATTACATTTTTCATATGGCAACTTCGTACCTACTCATCTAACGGGTCACCATTTTGACGTTGACAACTATAATATATGAAATTCATTTAAAAACAACGAAAACATTATCAAAACTTGACTATCAGAGCAGGAAAATAGTCGCACCTCATGTTCAATAGCTTCACCAACATTACCATAAGCTGACATCCTGTTTTGAACAAAGATAGAGCTATATATAGCATCCTAAATAGATCAACAAAACGATATCTAATCACATAACCAAAGAACTGAAGAAGTACCTTGAAGATCTCAGCAACGGCAAGGGAACCTGCAAAAGAATCATCAAAAAAAAACCAAAATTAACAAAACCCCTAAATTCTAACAAAACCCTAATTTCAGAATTTAAAAAAAAAATCGAAAAGAAACAACTCAATTAAACCATTAATCAACTAAAATTAAACCATAATAAACAATAAAAACATCAACACGTAAAAAAAATGTAAACACAATAACAAATACAAACCTTATCAAAACAACGCTGGGTTTTTTTGCCTTTCTCACCAGAAAATGAAATAGATATATCACTCTATGAGGATAGCTAAATGGGGTTCTAGACACAACCATAACACATGGACCATTTGTACACCACAAATGCAATAAAAAAATAATTTCACTATTGAAATTCCTGTAGCTCTCCTCACAGTGCACTGTAGTTGCAAATGGGTTAGATTTGTCGGTTCGGGGCATCCTTGAATGAGGTTGGGTTTGGTCACCGGAGCTGCAATCCTCGGACCCCTCCAATGAACGTGAGTTGTGAGAGACAAAGCACAGTGCCGGGTTTTATGAAAACCCGCATTTTCTTCTTGGGTCGGGCTGGAGCATCCTGGAAGAGAAAATGGGCTAGGAAAGCCCAAGGAATAGAATATAAGTATAATATAATAACAAAAACAAGGTTGATTGATTGACTTTAATGAATCAAAATACGACGACCATGACTGTGTGTTGTTGTGTGTTTCTTTGTGAGACTGGCCATAACTCAATTATGTAAAACCCCAATGAATCTTCACCAACTTTTTTTACTTTTATATCTCACCGACTAATACATTATTTACAACTTGATCCTTTGAAGCTTCACCGGCTACAACCCATCATCTTTTAGACTAGTTGCACCCTTCGACTTTGATATCAACCATTCAAGACTTCGAGTGTTGTACATTCTAGAGAACATAATCAACAAGAGTATATTAGCATAGATTTAACACCACGATTGTGAACATGTTATGTGTACATAATCACATATTCTTGACAATTATACATGTTTATTTTCTCATTTCTTTGATATCAGGTGCATCGTGCATTTCACATAAATTATGATTTTTCACAAAAATTAACACTATGTGGCAATAATTAATAGGTGTCCCTAGATGTTCAAATGCCCACACTGGTACCGTCAATGCTTATATTTAGTATCATTTCAATATACTCCCGCTATTTTTTATAGTCATAATTGGATAGTAATCACATAACAATTTACTCCTATATAAGTCATAATGCATATATATTTTTGTCTTAAAAATTTAATGAAATTATAAGCAATAAGTTTCAAATTTATATAAGTAAAATATGGATCTAAAAGAGTTAGATAAATATAGAACACAAATTCCTTATAGATACAACAAAGAATTCCTGGCCGCTCATTTTTCATCAAAAAAAAAAAATCAGTTTTCAATTTTTTTTTAAATAAAATTCTTACAAATGGTAAATAATACACCGTCGTGGCGAAATTTTCTTATCTTCAGTGTTAAAATTTGTGTCTGAAAAAATCACATGCGATTTGTTATTTAGAAATTACGTGTGATTTCACAAATCACATGTGATATTAAAATAAAAAATCACGTGTGATTGTTCCAAATGTAAATTTTAACACTCACAAAAAAAATTATTCGAAAGTATATAGAATTGACCTTTTATAAAAAGATCATTTAATTCTCGTTGTGATGGTATAATTCTTTTTGTGTAACGATTGACACTTTGTCAAATATTTAATTTTTAGATAAAATAATAAAATCATTTAACATTTCTTTGTATCTAAAACTAGTTATAATGCCCGCGCACGCGCGGGCTTTTTTTTTAAAAAAATTTTGAATGATTTATTTTTATTTATTAAAAAACAAATAATTTAATTTTTATTTTGCTTGATTTATGATTTTTAATTGTAGTTTTTTATGATTAAAGATAATCATTTAAATGTTATCTATATTTTTTATATTTATCTTCTATTTGTATAGTATATCAACAAAACGAATTTAAAAACTTATAAATTAAATAATAATTAACATATCATCAATCATGTTTTCCAACACCTCTGAAGCTGCTGCCTGAAATATTCCAAACCAAAAGGACTCACATATTAATATCATAATCCTCAAACTTAATAAGTTTTCAGGTCCATATATTTTATATCATTTGGTAAATATTTTTTTACCAGAATTTTAGCATGTGCTGGAATACGACGTCCACCAGAAGTTATAATAGTTAGAGTTGTCTCAAGAGTGTTATCGGACTCTTGGTCCGGAAGTGAAGAGGGTCTTCTACACATGTTGTCGGAAATTATTGTTAATCCACGGAGAGAGTAAATAGTTGTAGAGAAACGTTTGTTGTTTCGATGCTTTTTGTGTTTGGAATGATCACAAGTGAGGGGTATTTATAGGCGATGTGTTCCAACCTTCTAACAAATGTGTGTGTGTTGCACGACCAGAAATGTTTTATTTTTCAGCATACGCGCAGTGATCTCGCGCGTGAGCCACGCTCTGAAGAAATTTCAGAAAGTGTTTGTCCGTTGTGAGAATGTTCGGTAAAAACACCGCATGTTATTCGCATACCACCTTAACGCTATCTCATTTCTCTTGTAATAACACACTAATAATTAAAATATTCTCGCTAACAAAATCATTAATACTCCATCCGTCCCATATTAAGTGTCCGCTTACATCATGCACAAAGTTTTATAAAATTCCACTAACTACACTCTCCACCAATCAAATATCATTTTTACCTACTAAAGTCTCATCTTATTGGTTGAAATAGAATATGGACACTTAATTTGGGACATCCAAAGATTCCATTATGGACACTTAATATGGGACGGAGGGAGTAACACTTATGGATTCCAAAAAAAAACCTATTAAAAATACCCACCACTCACAAAAAACAAAATAAAAATAAAAATGATGATTAGGGTTTAAGGATAGATGTTGTTATTTCTATGATACCATATTGGATAATAGAACCTCGTAAGAGATATTGTATTATTGACATGGTATTTATAATGCAATTATAGAGTAGAACTTACTAGAAACTCTAACAAACCCAAAGCCTATAACCAGGCTCGGGCCATCTACGTTTAATACTCCCCCGCAATCTGAGCGGTAAAATCGCAAAAGCTCAAATTGAATTAGAAAACTAAATAGACTTTAAAGTAATAAACACATAATTTTTTGATGTAGAAATTTGCAGCAAGCGAAAGCAATTCTTCAAGCAGCAACAAAAGCAAATAAAACATTAGCTAGCAAAACTAAATAACATATTCGTTGATGAAGATATCCGATAGCAGCAAGCGGAGACAAATCTTCATTTGCAACAGCAGCAAAAGCATTTTTTTTCCCCTTTTTTTAAAGAGAGAGATAAATGGTGGTGATTAGGGTTTGATGGGGTGATATAAAGGAGACGCTCAACTTAGCCAACTAGATCTGAAGAATCAAACCCACTCGGATATCGTATTGAAATATAATGCTCAATAAGGAAGGCATTGTTGATGTCTAACTGTGCAATGTGCCAGTTATAGTGTATTGCAATTGCCAACAATGTTCTCACAGTAACCATTTTAGCCACTGGAGCAAATGTCTCTGTGTAATCAGTGCCTTCTTTTTGATTGTACCCCTTTGCTACCAACCTAGCTTTATATTTCTCAACTGACCCATCTGAATTGTACTTGATTCTATACACCCATTTGCTGCCAATGGGTGTTTTGTTTGGGGGGAGAGATACAACAATCCAGGTTTTATTTGTTGCAAGTGCTTGTAACTCTTTGGTCATTGCATCTATCCATCTTGGCACTTTGGCAGCTTGGGAGTAGAATTGTGGTTCTTGTGATTGGTGTAATGTATTGATGAGATGTCTGTGTTGTGGTGATGTAATGTTATGATAATTTATGTATTTTGAATGATGAAATTTAATAAGTCTGTTAGTGATTGAGTTTGTGGTGTGTTTTGATTTGGGAAGATGAATGTGAAAGTCTTGTAGTTTTGGTGGAAGTTTAGTTGTTCTTGTTGATTTTCTGGTTTGTGGAGGTGGTGGTGGTTCTGGTATGGGTGGTGATGTTGTTGCTTGTGGTGTGGGTGAGTGAGATGATGATGTAGGTGATGGAGGTATGGATGAAGATGGTAAGGATGGTTCTGGTATGGATGGTGAATGAGTAGAATGAATTGGTGTATCTGATTGAGGTGGAGTGTGTGTTGGATCAGTTTCTGTGTTTGATGAAGAATGAGAATAATTGTTTGGTGTGCTAGCTGTCTGTGAGTGAGTAGGTATAGGTGGTGGTGTGAATTGTGGGATGTTTTGTGGTTCCATGAAAGTTGTTTGTGGAGATGATGTTTGTATAGGAGAAGTGGATGTAGGTTTGTGATGAAAAGGTAAGATATGTTCATGAAACCTCACATGTCTGCTGACAAAAGTTTTGTGAGTTTGTGGATTATAGAGAAGATATCCTTTCTGTGTGGTGGGGTATCCAATGTGTACACAGGGTATAGCTCTGGCCTCAAATTTGTCTGGTGTGTGTTGGTGTGCAAAAGCTTGGCATCCTATGACTCTCAAGTGATCTAATGAAGGGGGTGTTTGGTATAGCATTTCATAGGGACTTTTGTTGTGTAATGGTTTACAAGGAAGTCTATTGATGAGATAGGTTGCAGCAGTTAAACAATATCCCCAGAAATGAATTGGGAAATTTGCTTGGAATCTTATGGCTCTTGCCATTTCAAGGAGATGTTTATGCTTCCTTTCAGCTCTAGCATTTTGTTGGGGTGTGTTTGGACAAGATGTTTGGTGACAAATTCCATTGTTTTTGAAGAATTCAGACAAAGAGTGATTGATGAATTCTGAGCCATTATCACTTCTAATTGTTTTGAGTGTTGTTTTGAAATGATTTTGAATGAATGCATGAAACATTTTGATGGTAGAAATTGTGTGATGTTTAGATGGTAACAAATAAGTCCAGGTGGCTCTTGAATAGTCATCTACAATGGTGAGAAAATAGTGACATTTATTCACAGTGGAATGTTTATAGGGACCCCAAACATCAATGTGGATTAGTTCAAACATAGACTTTGCTTTTGAATCACTCTGAGAGAAAGGTAAAGCATGTTGTTTTGCAAGTGGACATATAGTACAAGCATGTTCAGTACAATCTTTTGAAACAGAAAGAGATTTTATTTGTTGTAAAACAGAAATAGAGGGGTGGCCAAGTCTTGAGTGCCAAAGCTTCATGTTGTTGGTGTTGATGGATTGAAGAGTTGAAGGGATGACTTTGGGTTCTTGTCTGATGATGTATAGTCCATTATAGAGGTTGCCATGGGCAATTCTCTTGTGGTGCTCCTGAAAGTAGCAAGCAAATGGTGTGAAAAGTATTGATAAGGGAATGTGTGAACCTAGCTTACTCACAGACAGTAGATTATAAGAGAATGAAGGTATGTAGAGTACATTATGAAGGGTGATGGCTGAGTTAATGTGAACTGATCCAGTTTGTGTGACAATGGTGTTTTGACCATTTGGTAAAGTGACATAGATAGGTTGTGTGCAGAGTTGAATATTGTGCATTAAGGTAAGTGAGATGCACACATGGTCTGTTGCACCACTATCTACTACCCATAGATACCTCTGATTAATCAAGATAGATGCAATAACTTTATAAGTCCTAGCATTGATATGAGAAGCAATGAACTTGTATGATTGTGTAACATGAGAAGCAATGAGTTTGAATTTACCTTCAGTGTTCATGAATGGCATACCATTGGTAGATTCAGTGTTGTTTTGCATCATAAGCATCATCTGATTGAGTTGATTCTGTAACTGATCCATTCTAGCACTCATTGCTGTGTCATTTTGATTTGAGACAATTTGTGGTTCTGCATTGACACCTTGACCAACTGTCATGTTCACTGACTTGTGTCCTGAGTAGTTTTGTGAATTGTTCCTAGGTGTCTGACTTGAAGGTTTGAACTTGCCATGTAAGGGGTGTCCAACAGGGTATCCAACCAACTGATAACATTCCTCTTTGTAATGCCCTTCTTTGTTGCAATTACCACAGATTACCCCCTTTTTGAAGCTGCTTCTTCTTGGTCCAACATCTCTTGAACTTTGACTTCTTGCAGAAGTTTCACTAGAACTGTAATTTCTCCCAAATCTTGTATTGCCATTGTAAGAACTCTTTGAATTGCTTGATTGTGTTGACAATGCAACAGAAGATGTTGTCTTAGACAAGTTTCCTTCTCTTTGCTTTTCCTCTTGTCTAATCATACTATATGCCTTTGCAACTGTTGGCATTGGATTCATGAGTAAGATTTGACCTCTGACATTTGCATAACATTCATCTAACCCCATCAAGAACTGAATCAATCTCTTTCTTTGATCTCTTTCTCCATTCACTCTTCCATTTTCACAAGTACATTCACAAACACACAAATATGGTGCCTCCAGTGAGTCAAATTCATCCCAAAGACCTTTCAGCTTGTGATAATAGATTTCAATAGCTGTATTGTTCTGCTTCAACTGAACCAAATCATTAGTTATCTGGTAGATTCTGTGCCCATCAAGTTGAGAATAGTGTTCTTGCAGTTCTTTCCAAAGATCACAAGCAGTATTGACATAAGCCAATGAATTTCCAATCTGCTCATCAATTGTGTTCAGAATCCATGAGATAATCATGTCATTTGTTCTTTCCCACAGTGGCCTGAGTTCAGAGTTGTTTCTTGGTTCTGGATATTCACCGGTTATGAACTTGAGCTTGTTCTTTGCATTAAGAGCTATCATCATAGATCTTTTCCATGATCCATAATTGTCAGATCCTGTAAGTTTCTTGGAGATGAGGATTAGACCAGGGTGATCATGTTGATGTAAGAATAATGGATGATTTGGTGAGGTAACATCATCTGTGATGGTTGTTGTGATGGTTGGATTTGCAGTAGTCATTGTGATGATATGGTGATGCTATGATAGTGGTTGTTATGTAGAATGAGTTCTTGATAAGAATGGTGGTTGTTTGATGAATTTTGATGGTGGAATAGTGGTTTTGCGATGGTTTTGGTGACGGTCAAAGTTTGTTGATGATGGTCAAAGTTTGTTGGTGACGGTTAAAGGTTGTTAGAGTGATCAGAGTTAGTTGGTAGTGGTGGAGCCACCACCAGTGGATCGGTGGTGCTCTGATACCATATTACAAAAACAGAGAGAACAGAGTATGTGTGTGAAAATGAATATTATTGATTAATTGGTAAAATGAGAGTACATCAGGTATATATACAAGAATACAAAATTACATATTATTACAGTTTACTAAGCATTTGATATGGTGTTGATAGTTGGATGAGATGATGTTTGATATGACTTTAGCAGGCTTCTGACTTGTAGCTTGTGAACTTGAGCTTGAGCTGCTATCTCCATTATTACGAATTGCAGTTTCATAGATTTCTTGAGTTAGTTCAAGCTCATGATTTCATTATTGTGCAATATTATCATCTGGTATTTGAATAAAATATTAAACGGCTGGCCTTTTTGGTTACATTCGAGTTATTTACCTCAAAATCTACAAAAGTACAAATCCTAGTTTGGTGTCGTACTTTGTTTCCATGTATGAAGTCGATGTTTTTCCTTGTTGAGCTATTTATTAGTCTGTTACTAGTCAAATAAACTTAGGGGAAAATGATTACATAGTTAAAAATGTTTGAGTGATATAAACTCATTATAGTTAGGAGTTGGATGAAAAGGAAATACTAATGAATAGAGGTTATGGGATGCTGTCCTAATGGATATTATACAATAGTACCATTCACTTGCTTCAATCCATAAATAGTGTCAAATTAATGTTCAGTTGTGTCACAAGGATTGAGATCCTCTCAAGTTGTGGTTAACATTATTCATTATGTACACACAAATTAACGCTATTATACACTATCGCCGCAATGTGCGGATAATCGTCGAGTTATTAAAAAAGGGCAATTTCATCATATCTCCCATTCTTAAATTTGTAAATTTCATATATACTCAAACATATTTCAAAAACTTGTATATTATGCATTCAATGCTTGCACTTTGGGTATAATATGAAATTAATCCTAAAAGAAATAATAAGTAAAAATGCGATACATATACATGCATATACGTGCCATTTTGTTTCTACAAACTTAAACTCGATCATAACCATTCCAATTTCCACTCATTACCGTTAAAAAAAATTTCGATCCTTTCTTTTACATTTCCCTATATCCTTCAACAAAGTAAAATTTTTATATCAATAACTGAATCGATTTTAAGTGAGAGTGATTGAAAAAATATATGGAGACGCTAATCGATCTGGTAAACAAATTACAAAAAGCATGCACAACGTTAGGTGATTTCGGTGATCACGAATCATCTCTTCCTACACTTTGGGACGCTTTGCCAACAATTGCCGTCGTTGGCGGTCAGGTATATATGCAGATCATGGCTGTGTCAGTGAATGACATTTCTTACACGCATTAATTTGCATTTTCAATTTTATTTGTTGTATGTGTTTTGGTTTATTAACATTAAATTTTGAGTTGAAACATATGTTTAAAGTCGTAGCTAGAAGTGTACTTGCGTCGTGTGTTGGTAATGATGAGGGAGAAGACGGTGGTGATGTTGTAACGGTAAAGTTATAGTGGTTCAATTGCTGTGATTCGATTAGTGAGTTTCTGGTGATGGAGAGAGTGTGGTCCGGTTTAGTAGTATCAATTATCAATCTAAGACATGGTTTAATATTACTCGTGACTAGGTTTATTAGTTTAATAAATGCAGTAATTTGCTAAACGATATAGACAAGGTAATAACTATAGCATGATTCCTATATGAATCATTATCAGCGATCGTTTAGAGAATGTGACTATCAAATCTCCTGAGTTACTTCTAGTTCATGATTTCATAATTGTACAGTATCGTTTGTTGGCTTATACTAGCGGACTTCACTTGCTTTTCAACAAAATATTTAGAGTTTGTTCTAATTAAATTAGAGTTTAATGTATATAAATCTACAAAGCGTAGTTTGGTTCCCCACTTTGATTCTATGAACCAAGTTGATATTTTCCTTTGTTGATCTAAAGGTTTACTAGTCTTACCAGTTAGGTAAACTTAAGGAAAATACAGTTGAAGTATTAAATGATTAATCGAGTCCTTATGATCCTATTTCGGCTTGTAACAACATCTTGTAAATTTCCCACCTCGAGCTTATTGCTTGAGTGTTTAAATAAAATCCTGCCGTTCAAAAAAAAAAAAAAAAAAAAAAAAAGAAGTCGTTATGAAGACATAAACTCATCATAGCTTATTTTGCTTCCATTTCCTATGAATTTTTCTTAGAGCTCTGGAAAATCATCTGTGCTGGAGGGTGTTGTCGGAAAGGATTTTCTGCCTCGCGGTTCTGGTAATAATATGTTCAATTGTTTGATTTAAAACGTCGCATAAATTTCGTACTATTATTTTGCTTTGACATTCATCAAAAATATCAGTAACTACTTTAGTGGAATTATCTATATGCAGGGATTGTTACACGGCGTCCTCTTGTTCTGCAGCTTCATACGATTGAGCAAGGAAGTGAATATGCAGAGTTTGCTCACCTACCAAGAAAGCAATTCACGGATTTTGGTATGATGTTATGCTTTTGTCTCTCATTTATCATGCATAATAAAAGTGTTGCCCTTGTACAGTATTAGGCAATGTTTTTCATATCAGCTGCAGCTTATACTCATTATACGTAGCAAGTTCTGTCTAGATGCCAGCTTACTGTTTTATCTCGTATAGATGATGTGAGGCAGGAGATTGCTGATGAGACTGACCGAGAAACGGGTCTTACCAAACAAATATCATCTATTCCTATATATCTCAGTATCTATTCTCCTAATGGTCAGATATTGTTATATTTCATGAGCATTACATGTCTGTCAAGCTGCTTTTCTTGTCTGCTTATTTAATTGCCTTTTAAAGCTCTTGGTCACATCAACTGGCTAAGTTATTTCTGATCTTTGGCAGTGGTGAACTTGACTCTGATTGACCTTCCTGGTATGACAAAAGTAGCTGTTGGTGAGTTCACATCAGGCGTTTTACTATTTTAAACCAACTGCTGGATGTGATTTCTTAATATATTTCTACCTTTATAATTTTTGTAGAGGGTCAGTCGGATAGTGTTGTGCAGGACATTGAAAATATGGTGCGATCCTATATTGAAAAGGTATATTTGTTTTTATATGAGGCTACGTGTTTGTGAATACAGTTGTCATTCATCATCATCGTTTGAAACATCTTAAAGCAATAGAAGTATGTTAAATTCACATTGCCTTGCCAGCTAAATACCAGATTACACCTTTCCTTTGCTCTCGAAGGATATTAGACTATTAGGCTGGACACAGTAAGGGGGAGCATTGACCCTCATTTTATCTGCCACGTCAGCTTTCTCTCTCCGGCGATTGGTTGCCACAGTAAGGCGACCTACACTACAAAAACATACCCCACAAAAATAACTTTTATATTAATTAACTACACACACAAAACCAATCGATTCATGGTCATCCAAGCGACCCACATCCAAAAAAATCGTCCGATCGATCGATTGAAAAAAAAGGGCCACACTAATGCCGATCGATAGAGATTGATGGATTGATCGATTTTTTTCTCCTTACTGTGGGTAGTCTTTGTTGAAGATATAAACTAAATATAGTATATTAGAAAGTTTAAGGATGCTTATGTAATAAACTAAAGCCTAAGGGCTAAATATGTATATTAGTTAGTTAATAACCGAATGGCGGTTACAGTTAGTTATAGGTAGTTAAAGTCGGTTATGGTTGAACCATTGTGATGGTTCATGAATCGGCATAGTACCCTTTCATGTAGTATAAGTAGGACAACCATTGTATTCATATTAGCAATTTCATAATAAAGTTTATAGTTTATACATTATAAAGATTGTGTTATTGTTCGTGAATTACCAACAGTGGCATCAGAGCGTGTTACGATTCAAGGAGAAAAAGAAATCGATCAGAAGGGCACTATTTTTTCATATATAGAAACAGTGGTAGAAACAGGGTAGTTTAAGATCAATAGCGGAATAGCAGGTTTGATAAACAACAGCAGGGCAGCGGGTTTGATTATCAACAGCGGAATAGCGGGATTGATCAAGATCAACAGCGGAGAAGCGGGTTTGATTGTCAATAGTGGTAAAGCGGAAAATAGTTGTCATTAGCAGGAAGCAGACGTGACAATCATTTGCCAGACGGATTTGGCTTTCAACGGCGAGGCGGGTTTGATCACATACCCAGAAATCAAAGAAATCGATTATCAAGATTGGAAAAGGAAGGAAGAAAAAGACAATGGCAGGCGACGGATCAAATAAAAATAAGAACGAAGTTACGAAGGATAGTGGAACATCAATGACGTTCCAATACCCGGTTCTCAATTCAACGAATTACACGATTTGGGCAGTAAAGATTAAAGCGTTATTCAATGTCCATGGAATCTGGGAAGCAGTTGAACCAACAACGGATGCTGAAGTTGATCAAAAGAAAAACAACATGGCAATTGCAATAAATATGGTTTTGCAAATTGCAAGCCTTACTTCGGCAGAAGAAATTTGGGAAGCATTAAAGGTTCGACACGTGGGAGTTGAAAGGGTTAAGGAAGCGCTCGTTCAGACACTCGAGTCAGAGTTTGAATCGTTAAAAATGGGTGCAAATGAACCACTAGATGTCTATGCAGGAAAGATTAGTGAGATTGCTTCACAAGCGAGCAATCTTGGACATACTTTGGATGAAAAGAGACAGGTTCGAAAACTTCTAGGATCGGTGCCAGAAAAGTTTATTCAAATAGTAGCGGCGATTGAGCAATTTGCGGATTTGAATAAAATGTCATTTCAAGAAGCCGTGGGGAGATTAAAAGCTTTCGAAGAATGGACGAAAAAGGCAGTCAAAGAAGAAGACGGGTCCAGTAGCCTATTCTTCAGCAAAGTAGATGAAAAGGAGAAGACCAAGGAAAACAAGTGTGAATATTGCGGTTGTGGAAATGCAAGCCAGAAAGACTTTTGACGTGGCCAAGGACGAGGTCGGGGGTCCGGGAGAAGTCAAGGCGATGGTCGAGCACAACGGGACAAGAGCAACGTGAAGTGTTTCAAATGCAATGAACTTGGGCATTTTAGCAATGAATGTCCAAAATGGGAAAATAAGAAAGATGAGGCAAATCTGATTCAGTACGAGGACGACGAGCCAACGTTATTATACACCAGTTGCAAAGATGAAGATGAAGACCTCAATTTAAACTATATTTAGTTTAAGGGGAAGTGTTGAAGATATAAACTAAATATAGTATATTAGAAAGTTTAAGGATGCTTATGTAATAAACTAAAGCCTAAGGGCTAAATATGTATATTAGTTAGTTAATAACCGAATGGCGTTTACAGTTAGTTATAGGTAGTTAAAGTCGGTTATGGTTGAACCATTGTGATGGTTCATGAATCGGCATAGTACCCTTTCATGTAGTATAAGTAGGACAAAACTAGGAAACAGAAACCATTGTATTCATATTAGTAATTTCATAATAAAGTTTATAGTTTATACATTATAAAGATTGTGTTATTGTTCGTGAATTACCAACAGTCTTAGTATCTGTCATGTGTTGGTACTTGGGTAAATATGTAGTTTGTCTCACCCCAATGATTCTTGGATAGCTGAAAGTAAGTCTCCAGGGGTTATTATAATTTGAAAACCACGGGTCTTCTTTTCTTGCAGCCTAATTGCATTATTCTAGCAGTTTCTCCAGCCAACCAAGATCTTGCAACATCCGATGCTATCAAAATTTCCCGTGAAGCAGATCCAAAAGGTAATGTAGAATCCCCACACACATACAGGAATTCAAGTAATTATTTGTTTTCTGGAAATGGTTAACTCCCATCCTAGTTGGTTGGTTGTGCAAAGAAAGTATGATTTGATCGCAATTTAAACACTTACTACGGACATGATAAATTGATAATTAGTCCCCATAAGTATTAAAAACAAGGCATGCATGGCAATCCATGCAGGCTGTTTAGTACTAATACCAGAAGGACGATCCACATTCTACAACAAATATCATGCAAGACTTTGATGCTGAATAGTTTTGTAGACTAAAAAACAATCTTTAAAAGAACCATCAAGAGAAAAATTCTTAATCAATCACATAGAGATGGATCCAAAAGTTGTGGGAAGTGAGCGTTTATAGTACTCCTACTCGGGAGCTGCTTCTTTGGTATATTGTAGTTCATATAAGCATCTAAAGATTCAGTTTCATTGAACTTCCAGTCAATTAGTTTATGCATATGTTAATTTCCTATGATATTTTTCATATTCTTGGTTTTTCTGATTGGTTAAATGTAAAATGCACAGGGGAGAGGACTTTTGGTGTTTTGACAAAGATCGATCTTATGGACAAGGGTACTGATGCAGTCGAAGTAAGTTAGCCTTGACTCTTCGTTGAAATTTGTTGAAAAGTGACATGTTAAAGCTTGTATCTTGACATTTTGTAAGTACAATTTATAATGAAAAGTGACATGTTAAAGCTTCTGTCTTAATCTATTACGTAGTAGTACTCTTCCCATGGCGAACACCCAAACACAACTGCCAGGTAGGACGTTTTCTTCTGTGTGATTGTATAATGCTCAATTAATTTAATTGCTACACGTCAGTCCTGTTGATTTGGAACACACACATATGAGGAATTTGATTTATTTCATATGAAGATCAATAACTATATTACGTTTATACAAGAAGCCAAACTAAGATCAATAATTATTTGTTTCATATGTGTGGGGCTCTAACCCCAAGTGTTTAACAGTTGGTCATTCTCTGGTTTTCCAGATTTTAGAAGGAAGGGCATATAGGCTAAATTTCCCTTGGATTGGTGTCGTGAATCGATCACAAGCTGATATAAATCAAAGTGTTGACATGATTACTGCACGCAGGAAAGAGCGAGAGTACTTTGCTAATACTCTTGAATACAGTCATCTTGCTAACAGAATGGGCTCTGAGCATCTAGGGAAAGTGCTTTCCGAGGTCGGTTAATCTTCTTCAGGAGCTATAATGTTATTTTACAGTCAACTCACTTTGTAGTATCTTGTTACAATGTTCTCTATATATATAAATATAACTTGCTCGTTTATAATTTCAGCATTTGGAATCTGTCATTAAATCTCGAATTCCAGGACTTCAGTCTCTCATCAGCCAAAATATCATTGATCTTGAAACAGAATTAAGCCGTCTTGGGAGACCCATAGCTGCTGATGCCGGAGTAAGCTTGTCCTGTATTTCTTGCTTTTCTTTTTTCCTTAAAAAAAAATAATAAATAAATAAATAAAAACTAAAGGTTTGCAGCATTTAATGTTCATGTTAGCTCTATGATATGGTCTTTTACTTCACAGGGAAAGTTATATATGATTATGGAGATTTGTCGTGCGTTTGATCATATATTTAAAGAACATCTCGATGGCAGGTATGTATTAGATAGAGCTTGATCTCTTTCCAGAGAATTTGAGCATTTGATGTTCTTATTCCACTTCTTTGTAGCATTTTATTCTAATATTGGTAATATTTGGCACTTATACTCTGCAGTCGAGCTGGTGGTGATAAAGTTTACGGCGTTTTTGATAATCAACTCCCTGCTGCTCTGAAAAGGATAAAGTTTGACAAGCAACTTTCCAGGGAAAATGTGAGAAGGCTAATTACTGAAGCCGATGGATACCAGCCTCATTTACTAGCCCCTGAACAAGGATATCGTCGCCTTATTGAATCTGCTTTAATTACAATGAAGGGCCCTGCTGAGGCAGTTGTAGATGCGGTAGGTATGCATATGTTATTTCTTTTCTTTATATACTCCTTGGCATATGTTTCGTTGATTTATCTCTGTGTTCTTCCTAATTGGATTCAGCTTCATAGCATACTGAAGGATTTGGTTCATAAGTCGATAAATGAGACTGCGGTTAGTCTTTACTGTATAATAAATTAATAATACGTTTTAAATCTCACAGGTTAAGTTTTGTTCAGAAAGGATCGTTTTATGTGTGTAGGAGTTGAAAAAATATCCATCGCTTAAGGTGGAAGTTACGAGAGCTGCTTATGAATCATTAGACAGGATGAGGGATGAAAGCAAAAGAGTAACTTTACAGCTAGTTGATATGGAGTGCAATTACTTAACAGTTGACTTCTTTCGAAATCTTCCACAAGACATCGACAAGGGTGGAAATCCAACACACTCAATTTTTGATAGATACAATGATGCTTATCTTCGGCGAGTTGGTATGAGCAATAATATGACTTACAATACCATCAAATCTCACTTAAATTGACTTTGGAGAATGTTAAATTCTACTTTTTGATAATGAGAACAGGATCAACTGTTCTGTCTTATGTCCAAATGGTGGTTGGAACTCTAAGACACTCTATCCCGAAATCTGTTGTGTATTCTCAAGTGCGTGAGGCCAAACGTAGCTTACTTGATCATTTCTTCACCACACTGGGAGCAAAGGAGGTAAGCTTATGATTATAAGCAAACACTTACATGCGTAT
>LBNU01020650.1:0-46377 GCA_014162995.1 Artemisia annua | reverse complement strand
AAAAAAAAAAAAAAAAAAAAAAAAAAAAAAAAAAAAAAAAAAAAAAAAAAAAAAAAATCAAACATCTAATTTCAAAATGATACAATAAATAATCAATAACTCATAATCAAACTACTGGAGTATGATCTGGTTTTTGAGTTGAAATCCTAATTTCAATCACTTGAATATCATCAAAAAACAATAAAAATGAAATATTAAACTAAAAGTAACAATTTCCTAATTCATTATAATAAGTACCTGTGACAATATGGCCATGACCATATTGAAAAATACTCGTTCGATTGCCTTTCTCCATGAATGGGTTAGCCGATTGATTCTTTTTGTTTTCATGGATTTTTCCAATGCTCGGTTGAAGATTTTTTATTCACTCGATTGTTTAGGTTTTCAATAATAGGGTGCCAAGCCGATACCTCCGATCAAAGCATGTTTTAGTGTTGTGTGTGATTTCGATCGGTTGTTTAGGTTGTTTCCAATCAGTTTATTATGATTTTTGAAGATGTCGTAGTGAATAAATCAAATGATTTGGTCCGATTGTGTAGGTTTGATATTTTGAATAATTAACAAAAATAACTTATTTGTGGAAGGGATTTTCAAAATTGAGAGAAATTTGCTCACAATGTAACTGTCAATTGAATGCATCTAGAAATGATTTACGGAGTTTATTTTAAGCATCTATATTTTGTTTTCAAAGGTATCAACACAAACACTCAAGTGATCTAGTGGTTGAGTGGTTTGTTCTTTGTTCAAGAGGTCATGGGTTCGAATCCCTTAAGTGACATTTTTACTAAATGTCCGAAATTTAATGCAACTATAATACATGCCACATAGGCAATCCAGTCATCGATGAGTGGCATCTAGTCATCAATGAGGTGGAATAGATACACTTATGTGGCGCTGTCATGTTAGGCTATTATATAGTGGTTGATTATGAGTTATTTTAGGAATGACAATTAAAAATTTAAAATTATTTTTTAAATTATGTTACATTCTATTCATTATTTCCATTTTGGCAAGTCATGTATTAGTATTTTTGTCACGTTACATTGACGTCATCACTAATCATTTAAAAACCTTTGATTATATATCTTTAGATTTTAAATATGGGGCAATTACATCTATATCATCACTAAAGTTCAATATTAAATCAATATACTTTGCACTTTTTTAATTACGTCAATATCCTTCCCAAACTTTTGTAATTACATCAATATCCTTCCCAAACTTTTGTAATTACATAAATGTCCTTCACAAACTTTTAAATTCTAATATACATCCAAAACTCAACATGTTCTTTTATCGATCGATGCTAAAAGGTATATATAAACAAATAAATATATATGAACAATATCTTCTTTTATATCTATATCCAAACTTTATAATTACATTAGCATGTTCTTTCATCACTCGAGGCCAAAATGTAACATGAACAATGTAATTATGATCAAAATAAGATAAATAATAGTTTCAAAATTCAAAATTAATATAATTATGATTTGATTGATCTTTTAGGGTTATGGTACTATAAAGTTACTAAAGTTTACAAAAAATCTGTCCTAAGGTAATATAGTTTCATTTTGTTCATCCAGGTTACCCATGTAAGCGGGTTTGTTAATTTGGTCATTTTACGTGGAAAATGGCGACACTAAGGTTATTTAGTGGAAGGGTTACCGGCTATTAGCCCGTCACCCATGCCACAGTGGCCTGACAAAACTTCCACCTTACAGAAAAGTTATTAAGTTTCAAAAAAAAATTATCCTAAGACAATATAGTTTCATTTTGTTCATACAGGTTACCCATGTTTACGGGTTTGTTAAATGTGTTACTGTACCTAAGGTAATATTGTTTCATTTTTGTCCATTTTTATATATTTTCATTTGTTTTTATACGTTTTCATCCGTTTTTATTTGTATTCAACCGTTTTTATACGTTTTCGTCCGTTTTTCTTATGTTTTCATCCGTTGTTATACGTTTTTGTCCGTTTTTATATGTTTTTTGTTCATTTTTATACATATAAAAACGAACAAAAACATTTAAAATGTATGAAACCAGATACAAACAGACGAAAATGTATAAAAATGTATAAAAATGTATAAAAACATATGAAAACATAAGAAAAACATACGAACATGTATAAAAACGAACGAAAACGCATCAAAACAGACGAAAACGTATAAAAACGGATAAAACCTATGAAAACGTAAGAAAAACAAATGAAAACATATTAAAACGGTCGAAAACGTATAAAAATGGTTGAAAACGGATAAAAAGGATGAAAACGTATAAAAGCGGACGAAAACGTATAAAACGGATAAAAACGTAAAAAAGACGGATGAAAACGTATAAAAACGGACAAAAACGTATAAAAATGGATAAAAACGGATAAAACAGATAAAAACAGACGAAACGTACAAAAACGGATTTAAAACGGTCAAACTATAAGAAATAGTGGTATAGGGACTAAATCCGTGAAACGCGACAAACCGCAAGGACCGTTTTGTACTTAAAAAATAAGCCACATAGGATTTTTAACTGTTATATCCGGTTACCAAAAGCATAGTAAATTTTATAACTGGTTGCAAAAGTTGAGTAACCTGAATGAACGAAATAAAACTATATCACCTTAGGAAATTTTTTTTGGAAACTTTAGTAACTATTCTGTACCATATACAGAATTTAAAAGTTTGAGAATGATATTGATATAATTACAAAAGTTTGAGAAGGACATTGATGTAATTACAAAAGCGAGAAGGATATTTATGTAATATTGAATTTAAGAAGGCACATGTAATTCTCCCTTAAATATGTGACATTATACCAATAGAGGTGTGATCCATTAGAAAGGGAAAGATTTTTAAAAAGTGTAAAAAATAATTTAACACGTTGGATCACCACACAAACTAATCCAACGGTCATGATTAAAACAAAAATCACAACTTATTTTTCTCAATTTGACAGGGGTATTTCGGTCATATAATTCGTTTATATAATTCACTCTCAAAATTCAAATTGTTATAACTCTCAAATGTCAAACTTTTTATAAAAACTGATTTTAGTCATTTTACCATAATTTTCAAAATTTAATTCTCTTTAAATTGGTATGAATTTTGATGTAAAAATCGCAACTTACTTTATTATTAATTTTTTAAAGATTTTAAGTTGGTAATGATTTTCTTGAAATTTTCGGTATCTTCGTCCCTATTTTTACTAGCTTAAACGCGGAATTACGCAAAACTTAAATCACGAACGTTGTAGAGTTTTTTTGCCATTTTTTAACCGAAAATTTGAATCACTCAAATCAGATGTCATATGAATGAGATTACACACGTTAAAAATTACACTTTAGTCATATTTGTTGCACACAAGATGTTTGATGAAATGTCTAGCTTATTTTTATTGTTAAAATTGCGTTAAATGCACTAATTTTGGCACCTCAACGCATCATTAATAACTTTATTAATTTAAGATTCAGAAAGTGTTTTGTTTTAATTGTTAATTTATTTTAAAAAATGTATATTGTGTTTTATTGCGCTTTTGGTCATAAATTTGACCAATATTAAGTTCGAATTAGAAAAATTGTAAAACATAAAAGTTATAGATTTTAGGTCAATCTTTTAGGTTCCTAAATCACTCAAATCTGATGCCATATGAGTGAGATATCACACATTAAGGATGAAGTTTTAGTCATATTTGATGATGAAAAACATGGCTTATGAACAACATGGATTATGATGAACACTGATGAACATGGATTAAGAATGAGGAACTGATGACCAACACTAGCTGATGACCAACACTAACTGATGAACAAGATTAACTAATGCACAAGACTAACTGATGAACAAAACTTTTTATTGATGAACAACACTTATATTGATGTATACCATTTTTTTATTGATGAACAACATGTAGATTGATTTTGTCTTGTTCATCAGTTAGTCTTTTTCATTAGTTATTACTAGGGGTGATCACGGTCCAAAAACCGGACCGGACCGGCCAAGACCGGACCGGACCGAAGACCGAGTTAGGGAAAAACCATAGACCGAGACCGGACCGAATGTGGTCGGTCCGGTCTCGGTCCGGTCGGTCTTCGGTTGGTCCGGTCCAATTAGGCAAGATTTTGGCAAGTTTTTTCGGTTTTTTGGTCGGTCCGGACCGGACCGGACCGAGGACCGAATTAATGAAAAATCCCAGACCGAGACCGGACCGTTGGTCCTTCGGTCGGTCCGGTCGGTTTTGTCGGTCGGTCCGGTCCAAACGGTCGGAATGCTCACCCTTAGTTATTACTATTATAAGTTAGTCTTATTCATCAGCAAGACTGATGAACAGATGAACATGACTAACTGATGAACACTTATGAAAAACATGTAAATTGATGTAGATTGATGTTAAGTTAGTGTTGTTCATCCGTTCATCAACAAGACTGATGAATTGATGAACAAGACTAGCTGAATAACAACCTATAGATTGATGTTGTTTTGTTCATTTGTTAGCCTTATTCATCAGTTAATCTTGTTTATCAGTTAGTGTTGTTCATCAGTTCATCAACAAGATTGATGAACTGATGAACAACATATAGATTGATGTTGTCCATCAGTTAGTGTTTAATGTGTGATCAGCGTTCATCATAACCAATGTTGTTCATAAACTATGTTTTTCATCATCAAATATGACTAAAACATCATCTTTAATGTGTGATATTTCACTCATATGACACTAGATTGAGTAATTCAAAAACCTGAGTAAAGATTGATCTAAAATCTATAACTTTTATGTTTTGCAATTTTTCTAATTCGAATTTAATATTGATCAAATTTATGATAAAAATGCAATAAAACACAATATGAACATGTTTTTAAAGAATTAACAATTTAAAAAAATCATTTTTTGAATCTTACATTAATAAAACTAGTAGGGTACCCGTACATTGCAGTGACGGGTATTCTTAAATAAAATTTTCCAGTGAATCATGAATTTTAGTTTATTAAGTTCTTTTTGACAATTTAATTTTGCGGATATCAAGAATTTCGTTTGTCTCATGCCCGTTCGGGCTCGAGCCCGTTTGGCCCATGCTCGTTCGGACTCGAGTCTTTTTGGCCCGTTGCCCGTTCGGACTTGAATATTTGTATAATGTGCTTTATTATTTGTGTTAATGACATTTAATAATTTTGTTTGAGTTGGTTGTATAATATACTTGATAATTTGTATTTTCTTATGTAAGAGGTGTTTTAATACCTATATTAATTATATTTACTGACCAGTTAATTAATTGACTATATTAAATATTTTGACCACATTAATTATATTTTAATTATGTGCAAACTATTGAATTTTATTATAATAAGCAATGCTTAATTTTAAGAGTTTCAAATTTTAGTAGGCCTTTGTGCCTTATAAGATACTAGCAGGGTATCCGCGCGTTGCAGCGGCGGGTACTCTGAAATAAAAATTTTCGATGAATAATGTATTTTAGTTTATTATGTTCTTTTTGACAATAAATTTATGGACATCAAGAATTTTGTATAGCCCGTGCACGTTCGGGCTCGAACCCGTTGGCCTGTGCCTGTTCGGGTTCAAGCCCGTTTGGTCTCTGCCCGTTCGTGCTCAAGCCCATTTGGCCTGTTGCCCGTTCGGGCTTGAATCTTTGTATAATGTGCTTTATTATTTGTAGTAGTGAAATTTAATGCAGGAATTGTGTTTAATTTGGTTGTACAATATGCTTGATAATTTGTATTTCTTACGTAAGGGGTGTTTGAATAACTGTATTTATTGTATTTATTGGTCAGTTAAATAATTGACTACATTAAACAACATTCACGTGGTGTTTTGTTGTATACTATGCTTCTTGTCTGTACGTCTGAAAATTATGTGCATTAAAGTGTTGTACACTATGTTTCTTTTCTTGTAAGTAGTAGTCATTAATAACATTGACCACTTTAATAGCATTAATGTTGTAAGTCTGAAAATTACATCATGCTTATTTTGTTGTACACTATGCTTATTTTGTTGTAAATCTGAAAATTGTTGCAGCTATTGTACATTGTGCTTAAATGGTTGTAATTTTTGGTGAAGGTGTGTTTTTAATAGCATTAATGTTGTTTGATAGAATTTTGGTTTTAAAATGACATCACGCTTTATTTTGTTGTACAATATGCTTACTTTGTTGTAATTCTGAAAATTGGGTGCATTAAAGTGTTGTAAACCATGCTTAATTTCTTGTAAGTCTTAAAATTTTGAAGAGAGAGTCGTTCATGCTTTATACGTAGTATAGATTATGATGATTAATGATGCATTGTAGTACAAAAAATAGTGCATTTAATGCAATTTTAATACTAAAAATCTAAGCTAGACATTTCATGAAACACCTTGTGTGCAATAAATATGACTAAAACGTCATCTTTAACGTGTGATATCTCACTCATATGACATCGGATTTGAATGATTCAAAAACCCTTTATAAAGAGTGAGACAAAATCTATAATTTTCATGTTTTAATTTTTTATAATTCGACATTTAGAAGGGTAAAAAATATGGTCGAAAATGCCAGAAATAAATAAGAAAATCAAGACTCATTTGATATATAAGAAAAGATTCATATGTTTAACAAGATTCATACCAAATTAAAGAGGATTAAATTCTAGAGATTATGGTGAAATCGGTTTTTTCTAAAAGTTTGTTGTTTAAGAGTTATGTGCGTTTGAAGTTTGAGGGGAAATGTAAAAAATGGGTCAAATAACCTTTTAACATTGGGCGAATTTTTGAATAAAATGGGATGGTGGACATGTGTCGCATGATGAGTATGTTTTCACACTTTTTATTATTTAATCACTTTAGAATTGAACGCTTATCTACAACAATAATACGAACTTTTCTTTTTTTAGATATACATTATTCTCATGTTTTTATTTAACCAATAGGGATTCCCGATTTTTCTTTTATCATGTGCAACATGTTTTATTTTTTAAAGCATTAAATGTTTCCTTACTAAAAATAGACTATGAGGATAGCACATCCATAAAAACAATTAAAACTCTATCTTTGACCCTTAAATTCTTTAGAATGTTCACTCGTTTCATTTTAGTAAAATATGTGATCAAATGATTTACATATAATTACACTTATATTTAGTGCCAACAAGGTTTCCAGCCCGCGCGTTGCGTCAGAGTGCTAGCACACGATAGTATTGCAACAGTTGGATATGTAAACGATAATAATGTAAACACCGGAACCGTCAAATTTTTCTCATTCGAGATCGGCTTACTTACGTGTAATTTTTTTTACGTGAGTACGTCTTTCCTAAGCAATTTCTTAGAAAAGCCTTCAATTATTGTCGATATTTGAAGCCAACGACATTAGTCTTTAGTAATTCGGTTTTCAAAACCATGGCCAAACCATCTTCCAAGTATTTAATTTGGTTCTATGTAGCATGATGGACCACATGCTTCCGTCGCTCGCTACAAATTATCAACAATACGATAGTTCAGATTTAAGTCTTAGTAACTAAGATGAAAAGTCAGATCATCATCATGACTTACATCTCCAAACCCAAGATGTATATCCGGATCCTAAAAGAAAACATCCGAACACGAACACGTCTACTTTCTCAGTAAATTGCAACAACCATTAGTCTAACACATAAATGGAAATTAAAACATATGAAGGATATTGCAAATACTTTAACAACATATATTGTTCAAGGACCTGGCCAACCACACAATTGCAAACAAACCTAAACAAAAACTATAAACTGTTCAACCCCATACTTCATCGGATCACCACTGCGACTTATATAATCCTAACCCAAACGCCCACCACTATATGAACAAAACAACTACATGTTCCGATCCCCAGGATTAAGCTACATAATATTAGTCTGTGCCATTCTAATGACAACATTAGATAGAAAAAAGTCAGTACGAAAAACAACAATGGCAATAAAAGGCGTCATCAATTGCATGGCAAAAAGAACAATGGCAATAAAACCCGTTTAAACGCACCTGCAACCAAAAACTACTACAAAGGAGGCTTGGAAATTCCTCTCGCGAATAACCCTGACTGTGAACGAAACATGAAAGAGTTGAAACACATTAGATGGTTACACCTTTCAACTCAAAAAAGGGTATTTAAACATACCTGTAACATAATCCCATAGATTCTCTAACCCCTAATTGCAAATAAAATCTGAAACAGTCAAAGTACATTACATGGTTACATGCTCAAAACTAAAACTACATCAAAGAAACATACTAAAATGCTGTCAAACATACCTGCAAACAAAAACCACTTCAAAAGAAGCTCCGAAAATCTTCTCATCAATGGCAAAATGAAAATTGCATGAGAAGATTCATAAACCACCACTTCTAGAAATTCCCAACGAACCTTCCATCTATGTTATATATAGCTAACCACACCGATAATGGAGCACACATGTTATGCAAAGAACTAACCGAAAAATTTAGTGACAAGTTAGTGGAAAATACACATATTAAATCCAAAACACATGTGTTAAACATGCAAATAACATCCCAAATTAAGTGACAAATTAGTGGAGACCCTACTAAGAAAAAGAGCACTAACAATTTTTTAATCCTTTACACCGGTGGCTCGACTCAGCTCAGCTTGGTGTGCGAACAGTGTCGGCTCAAGCGGCGGCTCCACGGTGCACCCAAGCCGCCTCACTCCCTCAAGCCGATCTCCAATCCCCAATCCAACGACTTCGGAACAGTGCCGACTCCCAAAAAAATTTAATGAATGTTATATAGTATAAGAAGATATTATTGTTGATTACACATTAGGACACATTAGTAATTTTAACCTATTAACTAATCAAAAATCTCTTAAATCATGTTAAAAAAAGTAAATTAGCCAACTAAAAATTACTTTTTATTACAAACAAAAGTAGTTTTATGACTTTGTTATTTGAGTGCCAACAAGTGGTCGTGCTATCAACCCCAAATTAGCCAACCAAGTTGGATAATTGAATGAGTTTGTTAGTTGAGTGTCTTTAGGACCGTTGGATCACATCCACATGTTGCACACAACTCCTAATGCATTTTTATAAATATCGGTGTATTTGATGAGAAGGCCAAGCTATCTTCTCCAATTTTACACACACAAAACACATACTACAACCCTCATCGTATGTGAGTGTTACACCGGCTAAAGATAATTAATCTTATCTTGAGCTCTTTACCGAACGCGAAAAATCGAACATACGATCATCATCAACTTACACTACTAATTTACCCCGGTCCTTGTACCACATACATAAACAATTCTTAATAGTTACTAAGGCTATAGGGTGCACCTTCGGCAAAGTCAAAGGAAAAGCTTTTCCTTGCTGGAACCCCAATTCATTCAATGCGGGAAAACAAAAAATCACCCCTTTTCAGGACTCTACTCCCGCACCAAAAAACAAGCATAGCAAAGAGAGAGAAATAATATTATATTTCTTTTGCATATATTGGGAAGCATAGTCAAGAGAGAGAAATAATATTATATTTCTTTTGCATATATTGAGTATTGGTATGTGTGTTTTGAGAGTATTTTTAAATGATAAAATGTTTAAGGGAAAGAAAGAATGTGCTGCAAAGGTTAAGGGAAATGAGAAGAAAAAAAGAATGGAAGTGTTAAATGGTGACGTGGAGCTGACGTGGCGAAGGAAAAACCCCACCACACCTTCCACACTAATACTTAGGGCCCGTTTGGTTTTTGGGTTTATATTGGGTTTGGGTTAGAAAAGTGGTCCCCGCTTTATTTTTAGTTGTTTGGTGTGATTTGGGTTTGGACTCAATGACATATATGAGGGTGTGTAGTAAAGTAAGGGGGGAGGGTAGGTTTTATGACAAAAAGTGAGACCCCCATTATTTTCTCTCTTTCTCTCTCATCTAAACTTTTATATAAATAATTTTTAAATCATATTTTAAATATAAAATAATTTTAAATTATTGTATAATATTATTTTTTCTCTCTCTCCTCATCTCTTATATAATAAAACAAAACCCCTAGTGGGTACTTTGTCATTTTGAAAAAAAAGAATATTTCCTTATTAGGTAATATGTTAATTATTATTTAATTTATAAGTTTTTAAATTCGTTTTGTTGATATACTATACAAGTAGAAGATAAATACAAAAAATATAGATAAGATTTAAATGATTATCTTTAATCATAAAAAACTACAATTAAAAATCATAAATCAAACAAAATAAAAATTAAATTATTTGTTTTTTACTAAATAAAAATATATCATTCAAAAATTTTTTAAAAAAACCCGCGCGTGCGCGGGCATTATAACTAGTTTAATTTAAACCAAAATCCAAATCATAATCTACAACTTTTCCATCAATCCCAAATCCTAATCTAAACCCATTTACAAACCAAACGGGCCCTTAATACCATGTATAAACTAAAGGGGCCCTTAAGTTTTTTTAATGACAAACATGTACCACATTTTTCTTTTATCTTCTAACTCTCGTACTCATCCGACACAAAAGAAAAAAAAACCTAATCAAGGTACCACTTATCACAAAGTCAAATAAATCAAGTACCAATAATCAAACTATCCCCACCCTTTATATTCACGCTGACCAATAACCATAAACCTTCCAATTCCCATACAAAAACTCCTACTTCAAAATCCAAAAAAAATCCCCAAATTCTTCAATCATCCCAAAACAAAAATCAATCGAAACTTCAAATTCATCAATTCACTCAAAACCAACATTCAATCCATCAAATTCACATTCAAATTCATCTTCCCCCCAATTCAATTCCAAAAAACCGTTAAAAAAACAGTTTTTATTAGCAATTGGTCCTTTTTACAGTGTTAATTGATTGAATTCAAGTGACCCACATTGCCAATTTTGTTAAAAATTAACAAAATTGAATTTTGATGTGTTTTGATTGCTTTTTGGGTTAAAAAAAATGGTGAAATCTGAAATGCCTAATGTAAAAAGATGCAAATTGGATGAAGGGGGTAATGGGGATTTTAATTCTTGGTTTAATAGTGATTTAGTGAAGGAAAATTTAGGAAATAGTGATAATAAATGGGGTTTTGTATATACGCGAAAAAAGCGGGTTTTAAATGATAAGGGTAAGGAAGTTGATGTTAGTGTAAGGTTTGAGGATTCGGTTGATGTGTTTAAGGATGTTGTTAAGGGGTTTAAAGGTGATAATAATGTTGGGAAGAATGAGTGGTATGGGTGTGGGGATTTTAATGTTGGTGATGTTGTCTGGGCGAAGTGTTCGAAAAGGTTTCCGGCTTGGCCTGGTGTGGTGATTGATGCGACGAAANAATTGGGTCAACCCATCGGGTTTGAAGCGTCCCGGGTCAACCCGGTTTGTGTTTTAATTGGTTGTATTTAATTTGATAAATATGTTTTTAATTGGTTGTACAATGTGAATAAATAATTGTAATTTTAAGTAATGGGGTGTTTTGATAAGAGTATTAATTATATTTAGCTTTTCTCTTTCATTTGATCATTCTTGAAAATTCAAGATTTCTTGAAAATTTCACATTTCAAGTTTGACCAAATTTGCTTTATAGGTAGTATAGATATGAGACGGAGGGAGTACCATGTATAAACTAATCAAGGTACCACTTATCACAGTTTTATTAATGACAAACACGTACCACATTGTTTTTTATCTTCTAACTCTTGGGGCCCGTTTGGTTCGCTGAAATTCGATGTAATCTGTTGTAATTGTAATCTGAATTACATTACAATCCTGTTTGGTTGGCAGGAAGGATGGAATTGTAATTCAGATTACATTACGCCGGGTGTTTGGTTTGCAAGGAAATGTAATTGGATTACAACCAATTACGTCAAGTGATGTAATTCAGATTACATAGCAAACTTGATGGAATGTGTTGAATTACGTTGTAATTCAGATTTCTACGAGTTAAATATCAGTACTTATCTGTTATCGGTATTATTAATTATTATTAATATATTATTTAATTCAAAAAAATAAATAATAATTATAATAATTTATTTTATATTATTACTTTTTATATTATATATAAATATCTAAATATATAATTAATTTTTAATAATTATTTTTATATTAAATTTATGATTTTTATTTATTATTATATTAAAAAAAGTGTTATTATTATTATTATTATTATTATTATTATTATTATTATTATTATTATTATTATTATATTTATTATTTATTATTATATTATTATTATTTATTATGTTATTATTATTATTGTTATTGTTATTATTATTATTATTATTATTATTATTATTATTATTATTATTATTATATTAATTAATATTATTATTATTACTTAATATTACTTATTATTATTATTAAATAATATTATATATTATTATTATTTTATTAATTAATATTATAAATATAATATTATAATTATATTATTATATTTATTAGTTAATAGTATATTATTTTTATTATTATATTATTAGTATCTATTATTATTATTGTTATTATTTATTATTATTATATTATTGTTATTATTATTATTTTATTATAATTATTAAATAATATTTATTATTATTATTATTATTATTATTTTATTAATTAATATTATTATTATTACATAATATTATTTATTATTATATTATGATGATTATTATTATTATTTTTATTTTATTATTATTATTATTATCATTATTATTATTATTATTATTATTATTTTTATATTATATTATTATTATTATTATTATATTCTTATTATTATCTATAATTATTTATTTATTATTATTATTGTTTTATTTATTATTAAATATTATTATTTATTATTATTATTATTATTATTATTATTATTATTATATTGTTATTATTATTATTATTATTATTATTATTATTATTATTATTATTATTATTATTATTATTATTATTATTATTATTATTATTATTATTATTATTTTGAATTACATTACGTTGCAAGTCAACCAAACATAATGACAGATGTCATCAATTACAATTCCATCACATTACAATTCCATCACATTCCAATTCTTTGAATTACAATTAATTCAAATTACAATTCCTTCCAAAGATTACAATTCCTTCAAAAACATTCTGCGAACCAAACGGGCCCTTGGACTTATCCGACACAAAAGAAAAAAAAACCTAATCAAGGTACCACTTATCACAAAGTCAAATAAATCAAGTACCAATAATCAAACTATTCACTCTCCCTTTATATTCACGCTGACCAATAACCATAAACCTTCCAATTCCCATACAAAAACTCCTACTTCAAAATCCAAAAAAATCCCCAAATTCTTCAATCATCCCCAAAACAAAAATCAATCAAAACTTCAAATTCATCAATTCACTCAAAACCAACGTTCAATCCATCAAATTCACATTCAAATTCATCTCCCCCCAATTCAATTCCAAAAACCGTTAAAAAAACAGTTTTTATTAGCAATTGGTACTTTTTAAAGTGTTAATTGATTGAATTCAAGTGACCCACATTGCCAATTTTGTTAAAAATTAACAAAATTGAATTTTGATGTGTTTTGATTGCTTTTTGGGTTAAAAAAAAAATGGTGAAATCTGAAATGCCTAACGTAAAAAGATGCAAATTGGATGAAGGGGGTAATGGGGATTTTAATTCTTGGTTTAACAGTGATTTAGTGAAGGAAAATTTAGGAAATAGTGATAATAAATGGGGTTTTGTATATACGCGAAAAAAGCGGGTTTTTAATGATAAGGATAAGGAAGTGGATGTTAATGTAAGGTTTGAGGATTCGGTTGATGTGTTTAAGGATGTTGTTAAGGGGTTTAAGAGTGATAATGTTGGGAAGAATGAGTGGTATGGGTGTGGGGATTTTAATGTTGGTGATGTTGTCTGGGCGAAATGTTCGAAAAGGTTTCCGGCTTGGCCTGGTGTGGTGATTGATGCGACAAAAGAAGCGCCTGTCTCGGTGGTGAAAGCTTGTGTTCCTAATACTGTTTGTGTTATGTTTTACGGGTATTCGAGACGTGGGACGCGGGTATTTGTTCTATCTTTTTGTTACTTGTTTATGTTTATGTTTATTTTCGGGGTTGGTCCGTCGATTCTAACGTCAACTTACTTTCCCAAATGTATTGTTTGAATCCCAAATAGTACTGTTGTACCCTACGTAATACTTCCTACTTGTTTAGGTTTGTTTTTCGGTTTAGTTCTAATAGTAGCTGTTCTAAAAAAAAAGTAGCCGTTGGGATATGTGAACCTCAAAATATTTGGTGTCGAGGGTATTTTGGTAATTTTGTGGATGCGGACTCTGCAAAAAGTAAATGTTTGATATCGAGAGTAACATTGGAAGTACGTAGGGTATATTGGTAATTTTATGGATGCTATTGCAAAAATGTAAATGTTTGATATCGAGAGTAATATTGGAAGTACGTTGGTAATTTTATGGGTGGTGCTGCAAAAGCAAGAAGTATGATGTCGAGAGTAAATTTGAATGTCCTTGGGGGTATATAACAGTACATTTGGAGTTCAGGTCTTATAACAGTACATTTGGAGAAGTATGTTGCTACTCTGTATTAGATGGACTAAAACGTGTATTGTTAGGTGCATGATGTGACATTAACTATATTAGGGACTAATTTTTATTTTGTTTAGGATTATGCATGGGTGAAGGGTGGAATGATTTTTCCATTTTTGGAGTATATGGGAAGGTACATGTGTGATTTAATGTTTGTATCTTATAGTTATGTTTCAAAGTAGATAGCAAGTGTTTTGATAAAATTTTGCTATTTTTAGATTTGAAGCACAGAAAAACTTGTTTGGTTGCAAGCCAGATGATTTTCGTAAGTCTATAGAGGAGGCGTATTCTATAGAAAACGGGAATTTGAGTTCTGGATACAGGGAGAAAGAGAAACAAGAATGTTCAAGCGAATTGGGTCTTGTTGAGATCCCTGTGAGAATTGCTACTGATAGTCATCTAGAATATTTTAACCATAAGAAGGTAAGTTGTAATTTTTAGACATTTTTCATTAGTCTATATTTGATGAATGAGTAGCGTCTAATGCTTTTTTATTTGGCTGTTTTTGTTTGGTTAGATATACTGTGATGGTTGTAATCTTTGGGTACATGCAGAAAGCAACGAAATTTCCAGCAAGCAGGTATATCTAATTTACTAGTGATTTCCTTGATAAATGGCTTTAACTTACTTGATTATATTGGTTCAAAGGATTTGGAAAATGAGGAATACTACTGTGAGGATTGTAAAGAAGGTCCAGCATTTGAACAAATATCGGTAGATGAACAAACATCTGTCGATGAACAAATATCTGTCGATGAACAAATATCTGTAGATGAACAAATATCTGTTGACGAATGTCAACCATTACTTATTAGGTATAAACTGTTGAACACTGGTCTCCATAGTTTTTCTCATGCATTAGTTAAGGATAATTCCATAATTACCCAACTTAAACATTTAAATGCCATATATACCCAAAATACAAGTTTTTAATGCATAATGTACAATACAGTTGCAGCATGTATTGGGTAAATATGACATTTTGATGTTTAAGGTTGGGTAAATATGGAATTGACCCTTAGTTATCGTCTGGTTTATAGCTAATGGTTCAATGTATTTACAGCAATTGTACAGAAAGCAGTGGACAGAGTAAATTACCTGATAAAATAAGTGTGATGTGTAACGGCATGGAAGGGATTTATTTTACAAATCTTCATCTGTAAGACATAATCTCATGATGCTACATTCACCGCATTCATAATTTGACTTATTCACGACGCTTCTTTTTTATGGTAATTTGATACAAATATTTTGGAAGTTGTTTAAATTATATCTATTTAATTCTCTTATCAGACTTGAGTGCAAGTGTGGTTTATGTGGGACACGGAAGCAAACCCCCTCTGAATGGGAACGTCATGTTGGTTCCAGAGCGAAAAAGTGGAAAAGCAGCATTAAACTGAGGGAGTCCGGGTTGCCGCTTGAAAGATTGGTTTGTACCATTCCATGTCATCTTGTTTGCTTGAAAGACATTTTAACAGCTCTCATTTATTCTTTCGTTGAAACATTTATTATCACAGCTTTCAGATCATAATGTTGATTATCTAAAGGCTGCTTCGACTCAAATAGATGAAAAACAATTGTTTTCGTTTCTTCAAGGTAATCATATTTTTTATGCTGCTTTGACTCGATTCAGTATTAACGGACGGTTTGACTTTCCGTGCTTTGCCCCTGGATTAAATTTTATTTTTTTTATTTTTTTATTTTTATTTATTTATTTATTTTTAACGTAAGACTCAATTCCTAAAATCCATTTGAGCTTTGTTCTTGAGGAAAAACCTAGTTCACCGATTTATTTTCATTTTTATATAAATACATCAAAATTTCTAAAATAGTATCTCTCAATAACGAAAATGTTATCAAGTAAATGATGAAACTGTCGTTCTATAATGTTATGTCATGAAACTAAAACCATTAACCTATTACGTTTATAAAGTAAATATATTAGTGCACTTATTTTAAAGTAATACAAATGCTGATTAACAGTAACTGATATCTCAAGTTTTTGCTTGTTATTATTTTGTGAAAATATCCTATGGATTTTTTTTATTATACGGAAAATGCAAATAAATAAGGTTCAGACACACATGTTTAGCAACGGGATAAATTTACTATCACAATAATGTTTTTATACATTTTATTTTCTATTTGCCTCTTGGTTATCTTAATTGTTTTTTTTGTCTACTTGAACAATTCACTTTTTTTTTTTTTTTTTTTTTTTTTTTTTTTTTTTTTTTTTTTTTTTTTTTACAGATAATAACGTGGACATTTTTTTTAGAACGACAACCTTTGTACTCCTATCCCACCTATCTCACACATAATACCCCACAATGTCTCCAACGAGACTTGAACCCACAACCTCTAGGTTGATGGGCCACTCACATACCACTAGACCAAAGGTCTTGGGTAATTCAACGTGGACATATGTCTCTTGTTTTTTTATTGACATAAAGATTGTTAGTTGAGTCATTACTTTAGTAATAAGATGTTTATTTTTCATTAAGATGAATATGTTTTCGACTTTCAGACTTCAAAAAAATGTAGCAATAAAATCGTACTCCCCAAAATGTATTTACATATTGAATAATATATTGAAAAAAAGCATGTACAACAAATATAGAAAAAAGCATAAATTTGAAATAATATATAATTTTTGGATGATGTAACAAATGCCACCTCTCTTTTTTACTTGGTAACGTGCAAGCAAATGTTCACATGTTCATGACATGACAATTACGTGTGATATTTCGTGCTAGTCATTATCTCATGATTGAAAAAGTCTTTTACCATTATACCTTTACCGATCTTGCGAGAAATTTAAGAGATGTTTATTCGATTGAGATAAAGGTATAATTGTTGTTTGGAGGATGAGCTTTTAATATTGTGCAAAATCACAGGAAAATACGAACCTGTTTATGCAAAGTGGACCACTGAACGATGTGCTATATGTAGATGGGAATCAGATTTTGATTATAACAAAATCATTATCTGTAACAGGTCTTTTCCTATTATCTTTTAGTATATGTTTGTTCCGGTTACATTATTAAGTAAAATAATTATAACTTTTTTTTTACTGTTCCAGATGTCAAATAGGCGTCCATGAAGAATGCTATGGAGTGAGAGATATCCATGATTTCACATCTTGGGTTTGTAGGGTGTGTGAAACCCCCGGGATTAAGAGAGAGTGTTGCCTCTGCCCTGTTAGAGGCACGTCATTTTTCCTTAATGTTCACTCAACTAAACCCTTGGAATTTTAGTTTTTCTTTGTGATGCATTATGTTTTTACAGGAGGTGCATTGAAGCCAACGGATATTGACAACTATTGGGTTCATGTTAACTGTGCCTGGTTCCGACCCGAGGTAACTTTTTTAAGTCGTGAAAAGATGGAGCCTGCGACTGGTCTTCTAAGGATTCCACGTGATACGTTTGTGAAGGTAGAAAAATTATCATGGAAATGTATGCAGGATGTGTGGTTTGACTACGGTTGTAATTGACTTTCTTTTTTTGTGAGTGTATTGTAGACGTGTGTAATTTGCAAGCAAGTTCATGGTTCTTGCATTCAGTGTTGTAGGTGCGCCACATACTTCCATGCGATGTGTGCGTCAGTGGCCGGGTACTGTGTTAAGGTAATTTCTCACCAACTTTACCTATGGAATAAGGGGTATATGCGTCTATTTATTGCTTATCTTTTGTTCATAGAGTGTAAAGCGTCATAATTATCCCTGCCTTTGCACTTATTTACAGTTGTATTCTTCAGAGAAGGGTGGGAGATATCACACCAAGTGGGAGGTATACTGTGCTGTCCACAGGTATGCTGCAACCCTTCTTTCTATGGCTAGTTTGTAATAATATTCACAAAAATATCTGGATTTGGTTTTAAAATGTTGTCAAATTAGCTATTCTGCAAAGAAAAGCCAAGTATGATCATTTGTTGCTTAGATTATTTCAAATTATTCTCTTGATTTTGATGCAGAACCCCAGCAGATACTGGTATTGTCATGATGACTTCTATGGGGGTAGTTTCTGAAAACAAATGGCTCGAAAGGCAGAATCAGCAAAATAGTTTTAGGGGTTCAAGACTCGTGCAGCGTACAAATGTGGAACAATCTGCTTCATTAATGGAAGATAACATTGAGTTTGAGCCACTCTCTGCTGCTAGATGTCGCATCTATAAAAAATCAAGTACCAAGGTAGACAAAGTTTTCAATATTACACAATTTACATTAAAGTAAGGACCTTATGGTGAAAACGAGCAAAAAAGGGACTAACTTTACTCGAATTTATTCTCCAATTTGTTTGCGTTCTCACTTGTTCATCCTTTTTTTTTTTTTTTTTTTTTTTTTTTCAGTTTGATTTAAAAGAGGCCATATTTCACCGAGTGATGGGCCCAATCCAGCATCCAGTAGATGCTATAGATTCCTTAATCCCTCATAACGTAATCTCATCAACCAACACATCTTGTTTCTTTTAGTATATAATTACTCAATCTATGTGTTAGTCTTAATTAATATATCTTTTCAGGAAGGTCGGGATTTGAAAAATTGTTCTACATTTAAGGAGCGACTCGATTGTTTACAGGTATTCATTCCCTTGTTTACTGTAAATGTGCATTTTTGTCACATTCTTATTCATTTGTTTAAATCCAGAGGATGGAAAAGAACCGTGTTTGTTTCGGTAAATCTGCAATACATGGATGGGGTCTCTTTGCACGCCGGAAGATACAAGAAGAAGAAATGGTAATTTTGTTTATTACTGTATTAAATTGTCTTGCGAGTATTTTTTTATCTATCAATATATTGTTTAATCTTTGTTGGTGGGATATGCATGTCTGTAGGTTCTCGAATACCGCGGTGTGCAGGTGAGGCGTAGTGTTGCAGATTTGAGGGAGATGGAATATAGGTCTCAAGGGAAAGATTGCTATGTGAGTCAATAAAGTTTTATCATTACTTCACATTTCGAAATAGTGTACTCGTTAGTGTAATCTTTATAATTTTTTATGGTGACTAACTAGTGTTTTCATGCAGCTCTTTAAGATCAGCGAGGATATTGTAATTGATGCGACATATAAGGGTAATATGGCACGTTTAATCAACCATTCGGTAAGGTTTCTACTTAGTATGATACTGATATGTTGGATCCTGAAAAGAATCAATACACACTAACCTTGTGAAAACTGAAATGTTGGGACTTCCTACATGGTTTAAGTAGTCAGTTTAGTTTCATTTTTATATGGTACTTTCTTCATTATGAATTTTTTTTGGATGTTAGTTGTTTTGACCTAAATAGAGAAGAAATCTGCAATTCTTCATTTTAAAAAAGGCTGCTTCATTATGAAATAGTATTTTCTAAAGTTTTTTTTCCCTTAGAAAATAATCTTAAATTTATTGTTACGTTCTGTGCAGTGCATGCCTAATTGCTATGCTAGGATTTTGAGTATGGGTGAAAACGAGAGCCGGATAGTCCTCATAGCTAAAACCAATGTCGCTGCTGGTGATGAGTTAACGTAAGACTTTTCACCTGCTCCAGTTTGATATATATGCTTGTCCAAATGTTTATTTCTGACGAAAAAATTGCAAAAAGTTGCTATGTTTCAACTAGAAGAGCGAGTTTTGCAAAAAAGAGACATGTAGGATGTTTGGAAGGCTGACGCTAGAGTGGAAAAAAATTGGACCCACAATATAAAATTAGAAAAGTGTTTTAATATTTTCTAGAAATCGGCATTTTGGATATGTCAGGAATCAAAATCTTAAAAGCACCAGTTTTTGCATGAATCAATGATTTGGTCAACCTTTTATAATGAAACTGCAAAAAGCCCCTCCTAGGCTCCTACAATGTAAACTGCTTATGCGAATAAAATCGGTGTTTTTGAATAATGTTTTTGTATATCTTACTTCTGAAATTGATGGTGGCAGGTATGATTACAAATTTGATGAAGATGGGCAGGATGATGTTAGAGTCCCCTGTTTATGTAGAGCTCCAAATTGTCGGAGTTTTCTTTGAGTTAGTACATAACCATAGCACATACAAGTATAGCAGCCTCTTGAGGTCACATCAAAGATTAACACACACCATAATAGCTGGTTCTTTTTTCTTATAGCATGTAAATCTGTAGTCAGTTAACCTTCCAGCTTTATTGTTTAGGCAAATGAGTATTTGAACATTCTTATTCTAGGAAATATATACTAATTCTTTTGTCGATTATATAAGGTTGCTGTTTTTGGCGTTTGTTGATTCTTCTAGGCTGCTTTTGTTTTTCCATGTTGCATGAGTTGTGATAATTTAGAGTATTAATGTTAACGTTTGATTCTATCTTTAATAATCATTTTTAAGAGCTATATAAGAAATGTATTTTATTATGAACCTATAGTGAAAACTGTAGAAACATATTGTAAGTGAAGCTTCAACACTTTTTCTATTCGAAAATGTTTAGTCAGCACAGAAACATATTGTGAAAAATGTTGTTTCTGTTCACTTAATTTTGTTAGTTATTTAATTGATGTAAATACCATAAATTTGTTGTAATTATCGCAAATTAGTTTTTACTCTATATAGCACAATTAAGTTGTCAAACTAAAATCTATCGGATAATAAGGGCAAATACACCCTATAGTGTTAAAAAAAAACCAAACTATCTGAGTTTGAGGTTTAGTCGAGGAAAACCAAATACACCCTATAGTGTTCAAAAAGTGGCAGCACAAGGCCCGTTATTTGCTAAGAGGGTCGGGTACCATAACGTGGCGCGCTATGCTGATGTGTTCATCGCGTTGGCCGGCATTATGATACCGGCCTCCACGTTTGGCCAACAACGTTAACTCCCAAGTTACCACAGCAACGTACGTGATTGTTAGCCCAGATAACCCTAAATCAATTATATTAAAATGTAATCAATTGTAAATTAGTAAGGTTAGCCGTGATTTATGGAATTCACCACCCATAATAGTTTTTGTATTCCCTATATACTGTAGGGTTTCATGGGCAGTTAGGATTCAATACAATCATTTGATTATTATCAAAATACAATGTTTATCATGGTATTAGGCCATAAGATCCGCACAAACTAAAATTCTCCGCTGCCGCCTCTGGCCGCCGGCTACACGCCGGAGGTTCGGAGGGCTCCCTTTAAGCCGTAACCAAAATAAACCACAACTTCTTCTAAATATGCGATCTTTATGTTTTTCCAAGAAAAACACGACCCGTTTGTTTGGAAGGTTCTTTGGGGGAAGTTTTAAAACCATTTTTTTTTTTTAAGGATATTTTGATTTATCCCGTTTATTCTTTGTTAATTAGTTGATTGTTCGTACGACTTGTTACCGGTCGACTAAAATTAACCGTTGGTACCGGTCTATAAAGTCGACCGTTGGTACGGTTTTGTTACCAGTCGATTAAAGTCGACCGTTGGTACGGTTTTGTTACGAGTTGACTAAAGTTATGCTTTTGTTATGTTAATGTTTCGTTTTTCTTTTCTAGTTTTACTACTCCAGTTTGAGCTTTCGCGATTTCGCCCCTCGAACTGCGGGAGAGTGTTAGCCCAGTATAAAGATAACCCCAAATCAATCATATTAAATGTAATCAATTGTAAATTAGTAAGACTAGCCGTGATTTATGGGATTCACCACCCATAATAGTTTTTGTATTACTTATATATTGTAGTGTTTCATGGGCAGTTAGGATTCAATACAATCATTCGATTATCATCATATCTCATACATTCTATGATTGATTACATTTAATATGATTGATTTAGGGTTATCTTTATCAAGGTTGCAAAAATCGCGAATCGATAGTCGGGCGGTCGACCACCTTGTAGCTTGTAATCGGTCTAGGCGTGATTAATAGGTGATTAATCGGATTGGCAATACAGACAAATATTGGTTATTTCCGGCAAGTTTTGTGTATTTCCGGTGAGTTTTAGGTATTTTCCGACAAGGTATTTTCTAAAAAACAACTTATAATAGACTTAAACAGTTACTATAAGTGATTAAAATAAGTTTACAGTGAGTTTTTGGTACTTCCGGCAAGATTTATAAGTTTCCGGAAAGTTTGACCACCATTCACCACCGTTGATCGCCGTTGACCACGGTTGACCTATGTGTTTGACCCAGTTACATAAATCAGCAAGGTCGGTGGCCTTGTAGCACCTAATCGGTGATTAATCGGCCTTGTAGACCTTTTTTTGCAACANAATTACTCAATCTATGTGTTAGTCTTAATTAATATATCTTTTCAGGAAGGTCGGGATTTGAAAAATTGTTCTACATTTAAGGAGCGACTCGATTGTTTACAGGTATTCATTCCCTTGTTTACTGTAAATGTGCATTTTTGTCACATTCTTATTCATTTGTTTAAATCCAGAGGATGGAAAAGAACCGTGTTTGTTTCGGTAAATCTGCAATACATGGATGGGGTCTCTTTGCACGCCGGAAGATACAAGAAGAAGAAATGGTAATTTTGTTTATTACTGTATTAAATTGTCTTGCGAGTATTTTTTTATCTATCAATATATTGTTTAATCTTTGTTGGTGGGATATGCATGTCTGTAGGTTCTCGAATACCGCGGTGTGCAGGTGAGGCGTAGTGTTGCAGATTTGAGGGAGATGGAATATAGGTCTCAAGGGAAAGATTGCTATGTGAGTCAATAAAGTTTTATCATTACTTCACATTTCGAAATAGTGTACTCGTTAGTGTAATCTTTATAATTTTTTATGGTGACTAACTAGTGTTTTCATGCAGCTCTTTAAGATCAGCGAGGATATTGTAATTGATGCGACATATAAGGGTAATATGGCACGTTTAATCAACCATTCGGTAAGGTTTCTACTTAGTATGATACTGATATGTTGGATCCTGAAAAGAATCCATACACACTAACCTTGTGAAAACTGAAATGTTGGGACTTCCTACATGGTTTAAGTAGTCAGTTTAGTTTCATTTTTATATGGTACTTTCTTCATTATGAATTTTCTTTGGATGTTAGTTGTTTTGACCTAAATAGAGAAGAAATCTGCAATTCTTCATTTTAAAAAAGGCTGCTTCATTATGAAATAGTATTTTCTAAAGTTTTTTTTCCCTTAGAAAATAATCTTAAATTTATTGTTACGTTCTGTGCAGTGCATGCCTAATTGCTATGCTAGGATTTTGAGTATGGGTGAAAACGAGAGCCGGATAGTCCTCATAGCTAAAACCAATGTCGCTGCTGGTGATGAGTTAACGTAAGACTTTTCACCTGCTCCAGTTTGATATATATGCTTGTCCAAATGTTTATTTCTGACGAAAAAATTGCAAAAAGTTGCTATGTTTCAACTAGAAGAGCGAGTTTTGCAAAAAAGAGACATGTAGGATGTTTGGAAGGCTGACGCTAGAGTGGAAAAAAATTGGACCCACAATATAAAATTAGAAAAGTGTTTTAATATTTTCTAGAAATCGGCATTTTGGATATGTCAGGAATCAAAATCTTAAAAGCACCAGTTTTTGCATGAATCAATGATTTGGTCAACCTTTTATAATGAAACTGCAAAAAGCCCCTCCTAGGCTCCTACAATGTAAACTGCTTATGCGAATAAAATCGGTGTTTTTGAATAATGTTTTTGTATATCTTACTTCTGAAATTGATGGTGGCAGGTATGATTACAAATTTGATGAAGATGGGCAGGATGATGTTAGAGTCCCCTGTTTATGTAGAGCTCCAAATTGTCGGAGTTTTCTTTGAGTTAGTACATAACCATAGCACATACAAGTATAGCAGCCTCTTGAGGTCACATCAAAGATTAACACACACCATAATAGCTGGTTCTTTTTTCTTATAGCATGTAAATCTGTAGTCAGTTAACCTTCCAGCTTTATTGTTTAGGCAAATGAGTATTTGAACATTCTTATTCTAGGAAATATATACTAATTCTTTTGTCGATTATATAAGGTTGCTGTTTTTGGCGTTTGTTGATTCTTCTAGGCTGCTTTTGTTTTTCCATGTTGCATGAGTTGTGATAATTTAGAGTATTAATGTTAACGTTTGATTCTATCTTTAATAATCATTTTTAAGAGCTATATAAGAAATGTATTTTATTATGAACCTATAGTGAAAACTGTAGAAACATATTGTAAGTGAAGCTTCAACACTTTTTCTATTCGAAAATGTTTAGTCAGCACAGAAACATATTGTGAAAAATGTTGTTTCTGTTCACTTAATTTTGTTAGTTATTTAATTGATGTAAATACCATAAATTTGTTGTAATTATCGCAAATTAGTTTTTACTCTATATAGCACAATTAAGTTGTCAAACTAAAATCTATCGGATAATAAGGGCAAATACACCCTATAGTGTTAAAAAAAAACCAAACTATCTGAGTTTGAGGTTTAGTCGAGGAAAACCAAATACACCCTATAGTGTTCAAAAAGTGGCAGCACAAGGCCCGTTATTTGCTAAGAGGGTCGGGTACCATAACGTGGCGCGCTATGCTGATGTGTTCATCGCGTTGGCCGGCATTATGATACCGGCCTCCACGTTTGGCCAACAACGTTAACTCCCAAGTTACCACAGCAACGTACGTGATTGTTAGCCCAGATAACCCTAAATCAATTATATTAAAATGTAATCAATTGTAAATTAGTAAGGTTAGCCGTGATTTATGGAATTCACCACCCATAATAGTTTTTGTATTCCCTATATACTGTAGGGTTTCATGGGCAGTTAGGATTCAATACAATCATTTGATTATTATCAAAATACAATGTTTATCATGGTATTAGGCCATAAGATCCGCACAAACTAAAATTCTCCGCTGCCGCCTCTGGCCGCCGGCTACACGCCGGAGGTTCGGAGGGCTCCCTTTAAGCCGTAACCAAAATAAACCACAACTTCTTCTAAATATGCGATCTTTATGTTTTTCCAAGAAAAACACGACCCGTTTGTTTGGAAGGTTCTTTGGGGGAAGTTTTAAAACCATTTTTTTTTTTTAAGGATATTTTGATTTATCCCGTTTATTCTTTGTTAATTAGTTGATTGTTCGTACGACTTGTTACCGGTCGACTAAAATTAACCGTTGGTACCGGTCTATAAAGTCGACCGTTGGTACGGTTTTGTTACCAGTCGATTAAAGTCGACCGTTGGTACGGTTTTGTTACGAGTTGACTAAAGTTATGCTTTTGTTATGTTAATGTTTCGTTTTTCTTTTCTAGTTTTACTACTCCAGTTTGAGCTTTCGCGATTTCGCCCCTCGAACTGCGGGAGAGTGTTAGCCCAGTATAAAGATAACCCCAAATCAATCATATTAAATGTAATCAATTGTAAATTAGTAAGACTAGCCGTGATTTATGGGATTCACCACCCATAATAGTTTTTGTATTACTTATATATTGTAGTGTTTCATGGGCAGTTAGGATTCAATACAATCATTCGATTATCATCATATCTCATACATTCTATGATTGATTACATTTAATATGATTGATTTAGGGTTATCTTTATCAAGGTTGCAAAAATCGCGAATCGATAGTCGGGCGGTCGACCACCTTGTAGCTTGTAATCGGTCTAGGCGTGATTAATAGGTGATTAATCGGATTGGCAATACAGACAAATATTGGTTATTTCCGGCAAGTTTTGTGTATTTCCGGTGAGTTTTAGGTATTTTCCGACAAGGTATTTTCTAAAAAACAACTTATAATAGACTTAAACAGTTACTATAAGTGATTAAAATAAGTTTACAGTGAGTTTTTGGTACTTCCGGCAAGATTTATAAGTTTCCGGAAAGTTTGACCACCATTCACCACCGTTGATCGCCGTTGACCACGGTTGACCTATGTGTTTGACCCAGTTACATAAATCAGCAAGGTCGGTGGCCTTGTAGCACCTAATCGGTGATTAATCGGCCTTGTAGACCTTTTTTTGCAACATTGATCTTTATACTGGGCTAACAGTGATATCACGATTTTTTTTGGGTGTGTATGTGTGTTGTTTTGGTGTGTGTTGAGAGTGCGTGTGTGTGTTGTTTTGGTGTGTGTCGGGAGTATGTATGTGTTGTTTTGGTGCGTGTCGAGAGTGTGTGTAATGTGTGTGTGGTGGTGAGGAAGAAGATGGTGGGTTTTATTATTATTTTTTTAATTATTATTATTATTATTATGTTTAATGATATTTTTAGTTTTATTTAATAAATGAAAGTATGTTTATGTAATAAATGAAAATACATTTTGTTTAAATAATTAGAAAAGAAAAAACAAATGGGACCCAAAAGGGTGATCTTATGTGATGTTATGATAAGAGGCGATTTTGGAGTGTTGGTGTTAAATGTTAAAGCTGAGGTGGCACTGAGGTAACAGTACTTTTTTGGTGTTATGACACTTTAAGCTCTAAGAGGAAGCATTCTAAAGTTGGGTCGACGAGTAAAGAGTAAAAAAGAAGAGTTAATTACATCTTTGGTTCTTGTCGTTTGTTTGGTGTTTTATCTATAGTCCAATAAGTTAAAAAAATCCCGGATCGTCCAATTTTCCTATCACATGTTGTGGGTTTGGTCAATTTTCCTAACACCGTTATCTTGACTTGTATTGACCTTTATATGTGAAGATAATTTTCTCTTTTCATCTAATAAAACAACAAATGGGGCACATCCACCCACCAACACTCATTCACGCTGAGTTTTTGAGTTTATTTTTAAAAGAAGAGAATAGAAGCAGAAAAAATACAAAATAAATTCGTGGTGCTTCTGAGTTTCTTTAAGAGATAAGAGAAAAGAAGAGAACACATTTGACAAAATTTCTCTCCAATCCGTCACCACATCACCATCATCACCACCCATACCAAACTGCCACCACATAACCTCCAAAAACTAACACTGTAGTCCCAACCCTCGTCCCGTAGACCACCGGCCACCACAAGCCGAATATTGACCTGATCCGACATAAGCCACCGCAATTGGTGGTGGTGCGATAAAATAGATATCAACTACCTAGATAACGTATTTTGTGCATCATGATTTTGCATTTCAAGGTCTCATTTTTTCCGAGGATTTGTATGTCGTTTTGGAGGTGTGATATTAAAAGGAGATAATGGATTGCTGGGTGTTGAGGGTATGATACTAATTGGTTGGTGGCTTGGTGGGAAAAGATTAGTTTGTGGTTTTTAATATATCAATAAAACCTTTGGGATTTCATAGATTTTTATGTTTTTGTTTTCAAATGTTATTTGACTTATTGAAGATGGTAAATTTCTGAAAATTTAGTTTGTGTTTTCTTTCTTGTATTCTTAAAATTTTTAATTTAAAACATTTATCAACCCATCCATGATCTTGTTTAATGCCTTATCTCATGTCTAACGAACTTGATGAGGAAATTGGCTTATGTATACTTCTGTTATGAACCATTCTTAATGCATTTGATATATTGAGAATCATAGGTCGAAAAGGTTTCTTAATATGTTGGATAGTTATAGGTACGAGTGTTAACCATGCATCTCTTGCTTATATATCTTGTTCATGATTGCTTGCTTATCATTCTCATGCTACTTCCATGTTTCTTAGCCTAAATAAACATATCTTTTAATCATATAAACAATCCATCTAAATTGCTAGTCTTTGGATAAATGACAATCTAGGGACTTTACTTTAACACAATTGCTAACTTGGCTTTTCTACAATCTCTTGGGACGACCTGGTCTTACCTAAACCTTTGCTATAAACGGGGGTTATACTTTACCCATGTGTTTTATAAATTAAGGAAAAATCGTGAAATTAGTATTATAAATTTAAAGCTTTTGAAACACATCAGCACCCATCTTAGTTGCCCCCGATTGGGACTTGCCTTTTGAACTCATGTGCGATGCAAGTGATTTTGCTATAGGTGTGGTCTTGGGGCAACGAAAAACAAAACACTTTCAGCCTATACATTATGCAAGTAAAACTATGACTGAGGCTTAGACTCATTACACCACAACGGAAAAAGAATTATTAGCCGTGGTGTATGCTTTTGAGAAGTTCCGGCCATACTTAATCTTGACAAAATGCATAGTGTATACGGATCACTCGGCTCTGAAATATCTCTTTGCCAAACAAGATGCAAAGCCAAGATTGCTCCGATGGGTTCTCCTCCTGCAAGAATTTGATATCATCATCCGTGATAAAAAAGGAGCTGAGAACCTAGCGGCTGATCATTTATCCAGATTAGAAAACCCTCACCAAGATGTGTTCGAGAAAAAAGAAATAAATGAAACATTTCCTCTCGAGACACTCAATGCGGTTTCTTTTCGTGGTGATTCTACTACCCCATGGTTTGTCGACTTTGCAAACTACCATGTGGGTAACTTTGTCGTGAAAGGGAATAGAAAAACAAATTCTTTAAAGATGTTAAACATTACTTCTGGGACGACCTCTACTTATTCAAATCTGTGCCGATCAAGTCATCTGGCGGTGTGTTCATGGCCAAGAAGCCATGGATATTCTTAAAGCTTGTCATGATGGACCCCACGGGGGGACATCATAGTCCAAATTACACTGCCAAAAAGGTGTTTGATTCCGGTTTTTGCTGGCTCACAATCTACAAAGATGCTCATGACTTAGTCAAAACTTGTGACGCTTGTCAGCGTCACGGGAATATTTCAAAAAAGGATGAGATGCCTCAAAACACCATCCAAGTCTGTGAAATGTTTGACGTCTGGGGCATTAACTTTATGGGGCCATTTCCATCATCTCGAGGAAACAAATACATACTCGTGGCTGTTGACTACTTGTCAAAATGGGTCGAAGCAAAAGCTTTACCCACCAATGACGCCCGAGTTGTCGTAAAATTCTTGAAGCCTCTTTTTGCTAGGTTCAGAACTCCACGTGCCATCATTAGTGATCGTGGTACGCACTTTTGCAATGATCAATTCGCAAAAGTCATGCTTAAGTATGGTGTCACTCACCGTCTTTCCACCGCATATCACCCCCAAACAAGTGGGCAAGTGGAAGTTTCTAACCGTGGTATTAAAAGAATTCTTGAGAGGACCATAGGTGAAAACCGTGCCTCTTGGTCGGATAAACTAGATGATGCACTATGGGCCTTCCGTACTGCATACAAAACACCCATCGGGTGTACTCCTTACAAGCTTGTATACGGAAAGGCGTGTCATCTACCGATTGAAGTTAAAACTAAAAACAGAGGAAGTACGCCGCACTTGTTTTCAAGTACGTCGGTCTTTCTTGGGAAATTTCAAAAAATAAAACAGAAGTACGTCGCACTTTTATGACCAGAAGTTCACAGAAGACTTTTATATTGTTCATAATGATCAAACCAATTCATCTTTTGATTTCTGAATGTTTACTAATGTTATTGGAGTGCAAAATATCTTTTAGTTTTGATTGTACTAACATACTAATGGTTGATTGGATGATATGTTGTCAAATGTTAGAAATGGACCCAAGTTCGAGTATTGGACGTATGTGCTTAGATAAGGGAAATTCTCTTGGTGAGAATGATCAAGTTGAAAGTGAAGGTAATTGGGATGGAGAAGGCACTTGGGACACATCAGACAGTGGAAAACGAAAGAAGGTGAAGGCTTATACTTTCTTTAGAATGGAGAAGGAAGATGGAACTTGGGATAGGTACATGGCACCTTGTTATGTGGAAGGTGTGAATGCTTTTGATGGGGTTACTGATTTGGATTGTGACAAAAACTATGTTTCTCAAGAGGTGGTGATTGAAAAGAAATGGAAGTACACTAAGTTAGCCAATGGGGACAAAAAGCTTGATAAGAAATTGTTGGTGAATTTAGAAGGAGAAATTTATGTGGTTGAATTTTATGTGAATCCGGAAGAAGATGACGTTGAACCTACTGTGATACTTGGTAGAGACTTTCTTAGGCAAGCTAAAGCCATTGTGAACCTACAACTTGGCCTAATAACACTTTGGTCCGAACCACCCGTGTATGATTCAGAGGATGAGGAGCTAGATGCTTTGCTAGCCAACTTCTCAGTTGAAGAAATTCCACCACTTTCACCAAACCCCAATGATTTCCCAAACTATGTGTGCAACATGGGAAAAAGCTCTAGAAACAAAACCAAACAACAAAAAACCTACAAAATGACCTATGATGATGAAGGTCCATCACTAACCATAAACCGTGCAAAAACACAAGAAGAATTGACTAGGGAAGAATTTGAGAAAGATGTGCTAGAAAGGGTGATATTGCTAAATGAAAAAAGACCGTTATTAAAACTTTGAAGAACTTGGACAAACACAAAATGATGCTTGATAGTGTGTTGATTGATAGGCTTAAACTTGATGGTGAGGTTACTAATGAAGAGGAACATGAGTTGGCTAAAGAAGTGGTTAAAGAGCATAAAGTTGTGNAAAAAAGACCGTTATTAAAACTTTGAAGAACTTGGACAAACTCAAAATGATGCTTGATAGTGTGTTGATTGATAGGCTTAAACTTGATGGTGAGGTTACTAATGAAGAGGAACATGAGTTGGCTAAAGAAGTGGTTAAAGAGCATAAAGTTGTGAAAGAAGGAGGAGATCCGGGATGTTTTATTTTGCCTATTCGTTTGGAAGGAAAAATCACTTACAAGTTACAATGCATTGGTAGATACCGGATCAAACATTAACATGATGCCATACCGTATCTATGCACTTTTGGAAAGAGGTAAATCAAGTCCTAAGATTGATAAAGTGAAGTTACTAGACCACTCTAGTGTGGAAACCATGGGACGTTTGCTCAATGTTCTTTGCCAAATTGGCACAAACACCATTCTTGCCAATTTCTTACTTTTTGATGTACCTATTGATAGAGATGTACCATTGGTTGTCGGGAGAAGTTTCATGTACACTCTTGGAACTATAATGGATATGAGGAATGATAGGATAAGTGTGTATGGGGGGCATTACAAAATTGTGCCCATGAAAAAGAAAGAGGAAGAAAGTGATAGTGACGAAGAGGATGATGAATATTCCCAAAGAAGGGATGAGAATGGAAATCCATTTTACGGACCTGTTTATCTAAGTTATATGGAATGTGAAGATGCTATGGATCGTGCCCTTGGTGAACAAGATTACTTGAACCCGTTTCGTGATGTTTGTGTTTGGAAAAAGTTGGTAGGATTTCTTGGAGCACTACCCGTTTCTCTAACCAATAATGACTGGACACCTAACTATTCGGGGGGAAATTTGAAAGTTAAAGGAGATAGGAAGTGGCATGTTAACGTTAAGATTGTGGATCCGTTTGAAATACATTTGAAAGAGGGTATGAGACTAAGAAAACTGGAAGGAAGGTTTCCGAGGAATACAAGCTGAGTGATGTTATGCCACCCGGTTATTTCAGAGCTTGAAAAAATTATGGATGACGGATAGGAGTAGCAACTGATGCGTGGTTTTGTGACCTTACAACAGGTTTTACCTCTCGAGGGATCTCAAGAGGCTTACAGCCCCACTAGGCAGTGTACCTGACCGATGTAGTATAGGATAGTGGTAAGTACGGGGGATTGATCGTTCTCTCACAGGGAATAGTGTTCGTTAGGATAGAAAAACTACTCTAATAGGTCTAAGGGTGGAAGGAAGATTCTTTTTGTATTTTTATATTTTATGGAAAGCAAGTAAAATCTCGGTTTTTGAAGAAGGGCGGAATTAGTTGCTAGTCAACTAACCCAAGTTTACTACTTATGCAAATTAAAATAAATAAAAATCTAAACTATTGTGGTTGTGAAAACAATATGGAGAAAGTTGTGTTTACTTAGATTTCATTACTCCCTAACTATCTTTTACCGGTTAATTGATATGTATGTTACTTGTGTGGATGAAGGGTGTATTCCTAATAACTCATGGAGTGGCATACATATCTCTCCAATTCTATGAGCTCTTATCTCGCCCTATGCCATGCACGGCACAACCATAGGGGTTGTAAACAGTGGCTCATGCGTTAAATACTACCTTAATAGCCTAGTATGCCTTGGCTACATGTTTCCCAAGACGTTCAAGCACGTTACCATAAAGGAGGTTGGCCAGTTTTCTTGAGCCTAACATTGATGGAACAATCATCCCAACAAACAACAACACACACCAATCAACCAATAATTAATAGTTAGGTTTCATTAGATCTAAGCAAACACTAGAGAATTTAGCTACACATGTTAATTAAAAGACAAGCAAAAGAGATAATCAACCAACACATAGACATATTGATTGAATTAAAGTGAAGACTTATCTTTAATTAAGCATGAGGGTTCCAAGGGTTGGAAACCCTAAAAAGTACAGAAAATTCGTCTTTAGGGTTTGCCCTAAAAGTTCTCCACAAAGTTCCACACTAATGAATGAAAATTAGAAAACTATATATAGATTTTACACTCTGACGGCGTCAGGTTATAAGGGCTGACGCCGTCAGCTCGCCGCCATTAGGTTTCTCGGATGGCCTAGATCCACTTCTGACGCCGTCACCTTATAAATCCTTCTGGGCCGTCACTCTTTAACTTTACTCCTGACGGCCTACTTTTCCTAACACCTGACGGCGTCAGGTGTTAAATCCAAAATTTCCTCTGGCCCGTCATTTGATAATTGGTTTCCACTCTTTTGTCAAGGCTTTCTGACGGCGTCACCTTGTGACTTCTGACGCCGTCAGGTTGTAAATCTTCATCTTTTGAGACTTTGTCGTTTTCTTCACTTTTATGCTCCAAAAACGTCCGAATATGCATGTTTTCCAGAATTCCTCTCAAAAGTACCTAAAATGACAAAAGGAACGATTTAGGGCAATATTTGATCACATTTATACGAATTAGGGCTTAAATGACCCCCTAAAAGCGTAACACTTTTCGTCTCATCAAATACCCTTACACTTGAGATTTGCTTGTCCTCAAGCAAATGAGCTTTTATTCCAATCAAAATATGAGTTAGGGGTCATTTAACACGAATATAAAAGTAATTACAACAAATAGTTATTAGACCCTAATCATAACAAGCACGGAAATCATACACTAGCACCTCACAAATAGTGTTTGGATTCTCACATCTCTCAAATGTCATAAAGTTTATATCTCATAAATGGAAACGGAAAATAACACTCACTACCTGTCATAGCAAATAGATTACCATAGGCTTGGGAAAGGATCAATTACTCCTCCACTAGGCGTAAGCACCTAAGATAAACTATCAAAGAGGGCTTTATAAAGGGTTGTAACGTAAGGTGTAGGGATATGATAACACGGTTTGGTTGGAATAAAGGGTATTTTAGTGGTGGCGAGTTAATTATCATGATCAAATACATGCACTCTACATCGTTGCTTAAGTCAAGACTCGACTCAATCTTAGTCTAAAAATGAAATAACAAAAACTAAAAAGAAACATAAAAGGAAACGGGATGGTAGTCCGTATGTTTTTCTTCTTTCTTTTTCATATTTTTTTTTTCTTGATTTTTTTCGATTTTTTTTTCATACACTCTTGCCCTACCATCCAAAATAATACATCATAGGGGAGTTGCATTCCCCTTACACTTGAATCTTTACATAACTTTACAATCACTATTCTAATGACTCGAATTAAGATAATCGAAAAACTTTCAGTACTTTTTTAAAAATGTTTAGCACGTATGGGGGTAATAATGTTGTTCTTCCCCATTACTTCATCACACTAGTACTTTTACCCATGAGTCCCAATCGTCCCAAAACAATATGTACAAGGATATGACTTAACTTAGCAACCATGTAATTGACCGGATAATTAACTAAGGGTTTAACACAAATGTTGTCACAATAATGCACTAAAGGTGAGTGCATACAAGGTGGGCTAAGGCGATTTCGGTGTACATTTAGTGGGGTGTAAACAAATTCTCACTTTGAGTAAGATGCTCAAAGGTCGAAACGAAAGGATAGGCTCGGAAGGGTGTACTAGGGGTATCGTGTACCAAAAATGGATACAACGCAAAGGGTGTGGAAGAATTACTTGACCAATGAAGTCAATGTAATTATAACAAATATACGGGTGTAAAACAATGGGTTAATCCTAATGCCTCTTATCATGTAGTAAATCTTAACTACACGAATGTAGTCTCACTTGTGGATTTGAGATGGTCCTAACGCAAGTTCTAGAATCTAAATACTAGAATCTAAATACTACCGGTACTCACATCATAGCACCAAAAATGGGTGCTTTTCCTACCAATTCTAGGGGCGAACCTCACATATTTGGGGTGGAAAATTTTTTAGTGGTACGGTTTTGTGCTAGTCATACAATTTCCTATCCATGAGACGCTCATTAAGATCAAGGTTTCACTTCTAAATATTGTAAAAAATTTTAAATTGGCGCTAAAATTACCCTAACAAATATTTCTCTTGGTTTTATTACAAATTTACTATCAAACAAAGCAAAACATCAAGCATAGGTATATTCTCAACGGTGCTTTCATTTACCCCCTTACACTTAAACCGAACATTGTCCCCAATGTTCAAATAAAAGACGTAAAAGTAAATAAGATGAAAGAATGAAATCAAATACTCCCCTGAATCGTTTGATGTGGATTAAAGTCATCGTACGTTACATGACTTCATCGTTGGTCTCGGTTTCTAAGTCATCCTTTTTTACGGTTTTGTATTCGGGCCCTAAGTTCAAACAATCCTTATAGAAACCGAAAATCCTTTTCATGACATGGTCTACTCCCCTACGTCTATCCTCATCATTCCTATAGTAGACCGCTTGTTTGAGCTCCTTCTCAACGTCTGACAAGTGTTGGTATTGCTCTATCTTATACGGCATTTGGTAGTTTACTTCATCGGTCTCATCCTTAAATGTGACTATCCCTAAGGAAGATTCATGAGTCATTCTAGAGATCTCGATAAATGGTTTACCTAAGACTACTTGGGTCACACTTGCACCGATTATTGGGCGGATATCTTCTATAATCACAAAGTCGGTGACATAGGTAAAGTTTACTACATAAACCGGTACCTTTAACTCTTCCCGTGAAGTTACTAATCCATCCCTTATCGGGAAACACTCTATACCCTAGTTGACTTTTCATTATCAAATTGAATTGAGCTCTAGTCATGATGTTGATGGGTGATCTAGGGTCAATGTACGCCTTCCAAATATGCAAATGGCCGATGTTACATGGTATGTTTAGATTAGATGGATCGCCCACCTTGAAAATTGGGTTACCTAGGATGTATGGGGTCTCGGAGTCATCGAATAGATTCTTATGATATGCTCGCTCTTCCCTAGTTGGTAACTTATTGAAGAAGTCTTCTTCTTCTACTACTTCTTCCATCTTCCTATCATTCTCTATTTCCTTAACATCATCCTTTGATTCGTTATCATTCTCATTCCTATCAATTGGTTTAATGGTCACAACGTTGACAAAGTGGACATGATTGGATGAAGAAGGGTCTTTGATTTGGGGTCCGCTATTGGTGTTTCTAGCGTCCTTTTGTGGGGGTGATAGCACTTGGTTGTTGAGGGCTTTCAACAAGTTGTCAATTTTGTTAGTCATCTCCACTTGTTGTTGATTAAATTCTTTTGTGAATTTAGCTATACGAGCTTCTTGNTTCTCATTCCTATCAATTGGTTTAATGGTCACAACGTTGACAAAGTGGACATGATTGGATGAAGAAGGGTCTTTGATTTGGGGTCCGCTATTGGTGTTTCTAGCGTCCTTTTGTGGGGGTGATAGCACTTGGTTGTTGAGGGCTTTCAACAAGTTGTCAATTTTGTTAGTCATCTCCACTTGTTGTTGATTAAATTCTTTTGTGAATTTAGCTATACGAGCTTCTTGAGATGCCATAAAATTTGACATCAATCCTTCAAAATTGTTGGCACTACCATAATTGTTAGAAAGATTGTTGTTGAAAGTACGGTTTGAGGAATTACCGTTGGGTTGAAACCGGTTAGGTGGGTTGGAAGAATTGTTTTGGGGTGCGTTTTGATTTGACTTCCATCTAAGGTTGGGGTGATTTTTCCATGAGGGGTTGTATGAATCTCCGTAGGGATTTGGCTCGGGTTTGAAAGTGTACCACTTATCTCCCGCTCCGTCGGTACGCGTGGATGCGTAGTCCGCAAAAGCTTGTTCGGGGAGTTCCATGCAATCACGAGTGTCGTGGGGACCACTACATAATTCGCATGAAGAAGTGATTTTGTTCACTTGGCTTGAAGGTTTAGGAGCTTCGTAGGATTTCATGAGAAACTTGACTTGGTCTTCAAGTTCTATGATCCTACGGTCGGAAGTGCTTGAATTATTCGAAGGCAAAGATATTGCCTTGACCGTTTTATTCAAATCACGGGGATCATTCCAACTTTCGTTGTCATATAGAGCAAGATCTTCTAGGAGATCCCATGATTGTTCCGCACTTAGATCACGTAGCTTGCCACCGGCCGCTTGGTCAATGGTTTGCCTCGTGTGGAGATTGATGTGGTCATAGAAGATTTGGACTTGGAGCCAAAGGTCTATGCCATGATGAGGGACTTTTTGGAGTAAGTCCTTGAATCGAGTCCATGCCTCGTAGAGGGTTTCGCCTTGGCGTTGTTGGAACGCCAAGATATCATTCCTTAGCTTGGTAGTTCTCCCCGGTGGGAAAAATTGAGCAAGGAAACGAGTTGTGAGATCGTCCCAAGAGGTGATGGATCCTGCGGGAAGTCGCTCAAGCCATTGACTAGCTTGGTCCCGTAGAGAGAATTGGAAGAGACGCAATCGGGTCGTCTCTCGAGTTGCAACATCAAGGTCTATGGAATCTACGATTTTGAGGAAATCCTTGAGATGTTGGTTTGGATCTTCGGAACGAAGTCCATGGAATGCGCATCCGCTTTGCACCAACCGGATGGTGTCGGATCGCAAGGGAGTGACATTGGCTCCTTGAGTGAGCTCAATGGTGTTTCGATAGCCAAGGTGGCTAGGTCGGGAATACTCTCCTAAGGTGCGGGGTCTAGGAGGTTGGTTTGGTTGTGGTGGGTGGTTTGGTTGAATTAGGTTGTTGGGATCAAGGATGTTACCACCTTCCATGATGGCGGATGGTAAAGATTACGAACAAAAACACGAAGAAAAAGATAGACTAAAGAAAATCCTAGAAAAAGAAAATAAAAATCTCACTAGAAAGGAATCTAGTGAGTAGACCTAAAGAAATAAAAATTCTACCTAAACAATAACTATTCCCCGGCAGCGGCGCCAAAAACTTGATGCGTGGTTTTGTGACCTTACAACAGGTTTTACCTCTCGAGGGATCTCAAGAGGCTTACAACCCCACCAGGCAGTGTACCTGACCGATGTAGTATAGGATAGTGGTAAGTACGGGGGATTGATCGTTCTCTCACAGGGAATAGTGTTCGTTAGGATAGAAAAGCTACTCTAATAGGTCTAAGGGTGGAAGGAAGATTCTTTTTGTATTTTTATATTTTTTTGAAAGCAATTAAAATCTCGGTTTTTAGAGGAAGGGCGGAATTAGTTGCTAGTCAACTAACCCAAGTTTACTACTTATGCAAATTAAAATAAAATAAATATCTAAACTATTGTGGTTGTGAAAACAATATGGAGAAAATTGTGTTTACTTAGATTTCATTACTCCCTAACTATCTTTTACCGGTTAATTGATATGTGTGTTACTTGTGTGGATGAAGGGTGTATTCCTAATAACTCATGGAGTGGCATACATATCTCTCCAATTCTATGAGCTCTTATCTCGCCCTATGCCATGCACGGCACAACCATAGGGGTTGTAAACAGTGGCTCATGCGTTAAATACTACCTTAATAGCCTAGTATGCCTTGGCTACATGTTTCCCAAGACGTTCAAGCACGTTACCATAAAGGAGGTTGGCCAGTTTTCTTGAGCCTAACATTGATGGAACAATCATCCCAACAAACAACAACACACACCAATCAACCAATAATTAATAGTTAGGTTTCATTAGATCTAAGCAAACACTAGAGAATTTAGCTACACATGTTAATTAAAAGACAAGCAAAAGAGATAATCAACCAACACATAGACATATTGATTGAATTAAAGTGAAGACTTATCTTTAATTAAGCATGAGGGTTCCAAGGGTTGGAAACCCTAAAAAGTACAGAAAATTCGTCTTTAGGGTTTGCCCTAAAAGTTCTCCACAAAGTTCCACCCTAATGAATGAAAATTAGAAAACTATATATATATTTTACACTCTGACGGCGTCAGGTTATAAGGGCTGACGCCGTCAGCTCGCCGCCAATAAGTTTCTCGGATGACCTAGATCCACTTCTGACGCCGTCACCTTATAAAACCTTCTGGGCCGTCACTCTTTAACTTTACTCCTGACGGCCTACTTTTTCTAACACCTGACGGCGTCAGGTGTTAATTCCTCTGGCCCGTCATTTGAAAATTGGATTTCACTCTTTTGTCAAGACTTTCTGACGGCATCACCTTGTGACTTCTGACGCCGTCAGGTTATAAATCACCATCTTTTGAGACTTTGTCGTTTTCTTCACTTTTATGCTCCAAAAACGTCCGAATATGCATATTTTTCAGAATTCCTCTCAAAAGTACCTAAAATGACAAAAGGAACGATTTAGGGCAATATTTGATCACATTTATACGAATTAGGGCTTAAATGACCCCCTAAAAGCGTAACACTTTTCGTCTCATCGGCAACATACACTCCTAAGTTTATTTTTCTCGTTTTTATTTTTCATTTCTATGTTATTTTCATCATTTGAATAAAACATACCAAAACATTGTATCCTGGAAAGTTAAGGAATGTTTTGATGAATGAATGAATATAATGAAGTTTGATTATATGTCGATTGAACATTTTTACGTATGCATGTTAGTTAAAATAGTTAACTGTGGAAAAAATTGCAGCAAGTACGCCGTACTTGGGGTCAAGTACGCCGCACTTCTGAGCGGGACTATAAATATGACTTGAATCTTTTCATAATTCACAACGTTTTTCACACACAAGAAAAGAGAAACCGCTACCACTTTGATAAAAAATTTCCACAAAAGGTCTTTCCAAAGAAAATCAATCCACATTATCATGTCTTCGGTATGTTCATCCATTTTTTTTTTGATTTCTTTATAGTTTTATTTCGTAATTTTTAGGTTCTTATTTTTATTTTTTTTATGAAGTGTTGATTAGATTCTTTATTTTGATTTATATGATTGATTAGAATAAGTAGAACTTATAGGACTCCCCAATTGCATGAACGTAAGTTTTGCAAGTGATTGAATCGAATTAGGGTTAGGGTTTTTAGCCTTGATCACTATTGAATTAGGGTTAGGGTTTTTAGCCTTGATCACTATTTTTGCGAAAAGAGAAAACTAAATGTGCTTATTTGATCTAGGAGAGATTAAAATGAGATGTTAAAGAAGAATTTTGAATTTAACGAGTTGAAAATTATGAGAATTATGCCTCTAATGCTTTAACCTAAAATAAGAACTGCTTATTTCTAGGGGGCTTTTAAGAAAACGATGAAGAAAAACTGTAGAATAAGTTTGAAAACGTAGTGTTGTTGAAATGAGGCTTTAGAATCAAATATTTCGCGCCTTAATGCTATGTGCGCCGGTTTTCAGATCTGAACCGCCGTACTTACATTTTAAGTTAGCTAGTACGCCGCACTTGTTTTCAAGTACGTCACACTTTTTGTCTGAGATTTATACAGAATGTTCGAGATATGAATTTTGAGAGAGATTTAGACATATGTATGCACTAACAACTAATATTCTGGTGTCTATGAAATGTGTGCAGGAATCAGAAACAAATGTGCAGGCATCTAGATCCAGGGGTAAAAGGAAAAGAGCAACTGTGAGTGTGGATGAACTTTTGCTTGGAAGGGTAAACCATGAGCATCTGCAGTGGAGAGGTTGTAACAATGATAATAAGAGGAAATACAATGGAGTTCTGGCTAGGCTGGTGACAAAAGACATCTATTCACCATGTATTGTTGATTGGGCAGTGTTGAATAATCTTGGATGTGGAGAAGAGATTGAGGAAATGTTGGAGATTAGGTTGATAGAAGCTGGAGGTGATGAGGAGTTGTTTGTATCTGAGGTCTGGAAGAGAGCCTTTAATGTTCAGGAAGTTATCTACAAGGAGTTGTGTCAAGAGTTCTTTGCTACTTATCAGATGGATGAAGATGTGAGTCAAGAGGAGATCTGCACCAAAAAGATCTTGAAGTTCAGGTTAGGAGGAAGATCACATCATCTGAGTTTAGTGGAGTTTGCTAGGTTCTTGGGATTGTATAGATCAGAGGAGTTAGATGAGGAAGGATTTGAGATTTACTTCCAGAAAGGTCTGAGAGATGAGAGTGAGTTCAATGCAGAAGAGTACTAGAGCAAGATAAGTAGTGAAGAGGAGTCGAGGTTGTCTAGGAGTGCTTGCAGCAGCATTAGGAACCCTGTGTTGAGGGTATTGCAGAAAATGATTGCCTATGGGCTGTGTCAAAGAACAACAGGGTATGATAAGATTCAGAAGCAGGATTTGTGGTTGATGAGCATGTTTGAGGATAGGAACAATGATTGCTATGCTAATGTGGCTTGGGTGATTGCTTTGTGGATGAAGAAGAAAGGCAAGGGTACTCAAGAGGGGAGTAAGATCATTTGTGGGCAGTTTGTGACTAGGATAGCTAGGAGAATGAGGTTGTTGACTGATGATAACTTGAATAGCTATTCCACTCCCACACCTTGCAGGAAGTTAAATGAGACCACCTTGAGAGAGCTAATTGTTAAAGATGGGAAGTTGATTACATGGGATCCACAACCTGGGGTTGCTAGGTTGGTGCCTCCAAGACCCCACAGACCCACATTTACGGAGGTATACCAGAAGTTGGGGGAAGTTGAGAGAAGACAGGCTGCACTGGAAGAATTGGCCAAGGAAAATCAAAGAAATTGGGCAAAGTATGGGCCATTGTTGGATAGTTTGGCAGCTCAGCTTGGCATCTCTCAAGGCACCAATGCACCACTAGGGACCACCATCAACCAACCATCTGGCTCAGGGCAAAGAGAAGGAGAGGAAGCACACACCACCACCACCACAGATCAACAACAACAACAGGAACAACAGAAGCAGCAGCAACAATGAAACCGTCGCACAATATCTGGTGTGCGGCGTACTTGTGATGGAAACCATGGATCTGGTTTATTAAAAACAATTTCAAACATTTATTCATGGTCTGTAACAAATGCCTCTGTTGGCATTTTAAACAATTTGTGATGGCATGGGAAAAAACAAAACAATGGTATGGGGAACAAGAAGGAACAAAGACAATAACATTATCAATATCTATATATATAATATATGCAAATAATTTGCATAAGTAGTACTAATAATTATAATAATATATCTAATGTTTTGATATTTATATTTGTGTGCTTGTGTTTGTTTTGTTTTTGAATATGTGCAGGTTCGAATTTAGTACGAAGGCTTCAAACATACTTCGTACAATTTTGCTGAATTCGTCCTATAGTAAAGTAACTCATTCCCATTTCTCTATTTTATTTATATTCTGTCACATTGAGGACAATGTTCATAATAAGTATGGGGGGATAAAAACAGATTTTTTTTTAAATAAATGTGCGACGGTTTTGCAACATGGTGCGCCACACTTATTATATAATTTTGGAAAAATAATAATCGAGTTAAATCATTTAAACTACTTCGACTTGGAATTGATAACGTGCTAGCATATTCATAACCATTACCACTTAAATGTGAGGAATTTTCAGCCTAATGCCCTTATTAAAGGCTTGTTTCTTTGTTTATGAGTGTGCCGATGTTTTATTTATTCTAGAACTTGTGCTTAAAATCTTTACGAGACTGTTGTAAGATCACATTCGTGTGATATAAGTAATTTTAAATGATAAGAGGCAAACTTAGGATTTACACCAAATAGCCATTCAATAAAAATTATATTAGTAATCATATCGATTATCTAATTTCCTATATAAACCTTTTGTAGCGCTTATCTTTAGTGCTATATACCATTAGAACAACATTCTGAGCCAATCTATTTCGTTTCTTACATCCACTATAAAAAGAAAAAATATATACACTTTAGCCTTTCTTAACCTATGAACCTTGTTGGAAGTCCAAAGAAAAAAAGAAGGAAAAGAAATAATCGCTGATTATGCTATTTTGAAAGAAATGCGAAGGTTGCAAACTTCTAGTTTTAATCGAAGTGGTATGTTTATCGTAAGTATGGGGGCAAACAAAATATTTCCCAAGAAAAGAAAAGAAAAAAAAGAGAAAAAAGAGAAAAGAAAAAGAAAAAAAAATATATATGTACGAGGAAGAATAAAGTGTTGGCGAAATATGTGCCAAATGGAGATCGTTATTTCTAGAAAACGGACTTTCGACTTGTTATTTTTCTTTTAGAAACAATTTCACTAAATAAATCCCATGTCTAAATCCATACCCATATTATTACCCTTAGCCTCACGTTATAACCCGAATAAAAGTCCTTTTTGATGAAAGTCCTCTTTGATGAAATTTACAAACCCAACCCAATCCCAAATCTATATAACCCAACACCCTTAGTTATCCTACGGCCCAATCCCACTCCCACTCATACCCGGCCTACAACGTAAACCCGGTCAACCCAACTTTATTGCCAGTCAAACAACATTAAAATAAGTTACCCGCCCCCTTTTACCCCTTTTACCCAGAAAACACTATTTACCAAGAACCCTAATTTCACCCAACCTCAAATTCACAGAAATTAAGGGCATATTAGTACAATTACACGCGTTTCTAGAAGGTCTGAGCACGTGTCAGGTGAAATATGTTGTCATTCTGTGAACACCTTGGCAATCCCAAGGATTTTGATTGGCTGATGGGACGTGGCACGCAATCCAAAGGCTCCAAATGATTGGGATGTTGTCATAATTGATCAGAGGGTCGAGATTAGAGATCGAGATGCTTCCTCCAAACCCTAAGAGCTCCTCACATCAAGCTATAAAAGCCCCCTCACCTCTCCAAATTGAAGCTGTTAGAAAACTAGGAGTAGTAGTAGGTAGCTTATAGGGTAGCTTTTAGAGTAATTGTAGTTGGATTTACTGGCGCCGTTGCACTAGGTGCTAAAGCGTGGGTGTTTTGTATCCATTGAGCAAATACCGTTTTCGAATTGTACTCTGTTTAAGTTTTTTAATAAAATTGTAGTTTACATTTTACATTCCTTGTCATTCAAACTTTTAAGCAATCTATTGTTTTCAAATTGTGTTAATCTCTCAGTTACATGTTTTCTTAAGCTCATTCAGGCTAAATCATAGCTTGTTGTTTTACTTCTTCTTTGAATTTGTTCATAAGCCTTTGGTCAACGAAAGTCAACCTGGGGTAAGAGATGGTGTTCATGGTGATTCATGGTTCCTGAGTTGGAGTTTTAGCCTATCTAAAGATAGGCTTTGGCTGAGATTGTTGCCTATTTCAGTTAGGGACCTAATTTTGTAAGTTTTCAGTTTCTATTGTCACTTTTGAATGCATTTTATGACCTGAATAGTGTAGCTCTGTGATTTCTGGTAGTTTACTATTCCATTGCCTCTGATTGATCATATTCTAGTAGTGTGTTAGATAGTTGAGCTTGTTTGATCATTTGTGTTTCTATTTTATCTTAACTGCTTCAATTCTGCAAGTATTTTGATAAATCTGTGGTATCTGCTAAATTGCTATCCATTGGTGGTGTTTACCGTTTGAATGGTTTCTATAGTTGTTTTTAAACTTGTTTTGTTCATTGTTGATGAGAATTATGGCCTGAATCTATGATTGATAGTGTTATCTGAGTAGTTAAGGGATGTTTGGATCATTTGACTTTTGAGGTCAAAACTCACTTAGGACTTTAAATTGGATTTGAAATAGTATTAATCTGTTTATAGCAGTAGTTTTTAGGTGATTTCTTTTAGTTTCGTTAAGTTCTGCTGATTTTGCATGAGATTTTAAGTTTCATTAGCTTATAACTGATTTAGAATTTAGATATTGCATTTCTGATTTTAGTTGCATTCTGTCATCATGTGCTGTTGAATTTCAGTTCATATAGGCTACAAAATAGTTTTGCATTCACAGGTTTTGGTCAAATTCAGTTTTGCACATTTTCTCGTTACAAATTTTGCATTAGTTAAATCATATAGTAGTTTTCAAAAGCTCTCACACAAGATAAAATTTTAGCATTCAAGTCATTTTGGAAATCCTTAAAAAGAGTTTTTCTGTAGTATTTGGTTGGTTGTCTTCAATAATCAAAAGATTTTTCATGAATTGGTTCAGTTTAGCTAGCTAATTATTTTCATGATCAAATAGCCCCGTTAGAACTGCACTCCCCTGCTCAAACTGTTTACTGTCCCAACCCTCACTTTCTCAGCCTATAATCTGATTATTCAGTTGTGATATTGGATTGTGTTTTGGTTTTATTGTTAGCCTATAGTCCCATCTTTCAATATATGAGCTTAATTTGCTTTATTAGGTTTATTTGCACAGCTTATGTTGCTCATTAAAACCACCTCTGGACTGATTTGTGCACCAGTAGACTGTCTCAGAAGCCTTCACATTAGCTTCATTTAAAAGCTTTTAGTAAGCCCATTTTTTTGTTTGAACTTAGTTTACATGTTCCTTTGTTGTCTTTACATGATATGATGCTATTTCCAGTCACTAGCTTAATGCTTAGAGAGCTTTTCCTTGAGCTTAAAGTAGGTATCTTAGGTTGTTTTGTTCTCAGCAGGCCTGACTTGGTTTTTGCTTATTAATCTACTTATCTGCTCACCTCTAGCCTGCATTTTCAGTTCTTGTAGCCTATTTAGGATAAGTTTAGTTGAGCTTTAGTTTATTTTATCCTAATCCTAGCTTATAGCTTTTGCACTCAGGATATTAGCTTATTTATATTCATGTTACTAATAATTTAGCCGTGTTTAATATTCAAACCTGTGTACGCATAAATTAAACTTTTAAATATAATAACATGAGTCTTTATTTAAAAAAATATATATATTCTAATGATGAAAGGTTTAAAACTTACAATATTAAAACTAATTCGCATATTTACCAATTTTTGTAATTTTAATAGATGAAAGTCTAAAAACTAATAATAATACTCGTGTAATTTTAAACAACGTTAATATTATAAAGTATAAGGTGTATAAAGTGTAAGGGGTTATTTGTGTTTTTTCTAAAGTTATTAAAAAACATGAAAACTTGTAACTTTACATTCAACTCTATATAATTTATTTAAAATCCAACCACTAAAGTTTTATTAATTACTTCCTTTTTTTTTAAGTTTTTATTTTCATAAATTTGACACCTATATTTTTGTGCATTTTTTCCTCTTAACCAAATTTATTAATTTTGACCAAAATCTATTTAATTTTGACTTTTTATTAACCAATTATATTTTTCGATTTCACCTACGTGGAAAAATCAAGTTTTCCTATTGGTCTATTTTTTTTTTCAAAAAGAAAGGTTTTGCCAAAAAAATCGAAAATGATGTAATTTTTTTTATTATATAAAAGATTATAAATGAACGCGTTACTAAACATTTTATAAATTCCATATCACGTACTATAGAATATGATATATGAGCCTAATAACATCAATGTTTATGTTCTCTTAAAAAAATGTATATAAAAGTTATTAATAGTTTTCTAAATCTCAAAAGAAAGAAAAAAATCAAATTTTACCGGTTAGTTATCTATTAAAAAATAAAATAGAAGACCTCAACAAGGCGAGGATAACAACAAATCAACAATGCTCATTATATACAATAACCGTCATACGAGCATTACCATTCGTTACTAACCAAGGGAAAGCAATGAGGATTTGAAAATGTTTCAATAATTATATTATACTATGTATTAAATGAGGTCGCATACGGCGACGTTTTTTAGTTGGGTTTCCCGCCAAAAACACCCAGGCTCCTTGAGCCCATGTTTGCTGGCCCAATTCAGTTTTTCTTTTTACCCAGCGAAGGCCCGTGCAGCTCTTCCAACC
>LBNU01020649.1:13187-23491 GCA_014162995.1 Artemisia annua | reverse complement strand
AGATTACTACATCATATGCATCACTTCAACCACAAGGAACAAAGATTGAAGAGCAAAGAATTTTTGTCTAAACTAACCGATTTTTGAGACGCCCTGAAACTACAAAAGTTCAAGAGTGAAGAACAAGAAGATGACGTCGAGCAACCATTCACCATTGATGACCGACCCTTAGGGGGAGATTGTTAGGAACACGTTTCACGTATTACGAAGTGTCGGTCATTAGTTTGTAATAGGTTGCTACTTTAATATCATTATGTCTAGTATTTAATCATTTGGTTATGAAAGTTTGAGATGTAATTTCATGACATGGGAAAGTCCAAGGGGTGAAAAGGAAAAATAGTAAGAAGGATCTAGTGACCCTTGGACTCCCCTATATAAACTAATGTAAGCCCTCATTAGAGGTTGTTGGTTCTCTATTGCAATAACAATTTCCATTACATCATATTCATAGAGGTCCTTCCATTTTTCTTCTTTATTCTTCTAGTCTCTTCTCTCTTATTCTATCTTCTTCTACATTCATGAATCTATGGTTGAGTATGCTTAACATGGTGACCTAACACTAATAATTTATGAACAGAACTATCACTATTACACATAATGTAGGGACTGATTTAGAGGATATATCTTTTCTCTTTGCAAATCATCATTTTTAGCTAAATACTTCTTATTGGTATCATTAGATGCATATATTGCTGTCAGTTTCAGATCGATTCATTTAAATTGACCACACTTGAACTAATTATATGACTACTGTTTTGTATGCCTACAGCCTTGGCTTTTGACCAAAATAAAGGTGTGGTGGGACTGGGACAGCAGTTCTGGAGAATGTTTGAATATAATCAAAGACTGTGCACGTCGGTTGAACTCTAACACTGGAGCTCGGACATAAAAGGTATGCATTTTGTGCTGATTCCAGGCATGGTGTAACTGGTCTTTGACTAAGCATCGTTAGACCTCTGGTGAGGCAAATGCCCGTGTTAAGCAGTGACTAAAATTAGCGCACCAGAATAACTTTTGCATCAACAAAATATGATATATAAACTAGATATAATAACACTCTTAAGTAGTGCAACAAAGTAGAGTTATAAGTTACTTTTTGCACCAATTTTATATTGATCAGAATGTCATGTACTTATTGATAACCACTGTAGTTGCAATATAATTTTAAGCATAAGGGGTTGCAAGCAAATAAAGTTGGTGATACTGCAGGAACTTGGTGATTGATCGATATCACAACGCAGAAGAGGACCAACACTTGACAAGGCCAATTTCTGAGGAAACCAGTTCAGGGGACATGCAAAACAATTATAGGTAAATCCATTGCTAGAGAGGCTAAAGAAACATTTTAATAGCAAATGGGTTCAGACTAAATCTTTAGGTGATTCAATTGTAGCCTATTATTTGACGCATATTTTTTTTAGAATTAGTAGTAAAATATTTCTTTTAACCTAATTTCTACCATCATCCTTCTGGCTGCAATTTATTAGTTTGACTTTTAAGTTTTAATAACGTTCCATTTATGTATCAACCAAACGCACAAATTTGCTGCAACATTACAGAAAACGTATCTCTATATGTAGCTTCCCACGAAGCACTAAGCTGGAAAAAACAATAGCAAATAAACCTCCCATCCAGTTACGTTGTAGTATCACTAGAATATTTCATAAACCAAACGCCGCATTTATGCATCAACCAAACGCGCAAACTTGCTGCAACATTACAGAAAACAGCCGACACAGGTACAAATGAATGATCACTGCCCCGCCGCAACGCGGCGGCTCGCAGCCGTCCTCGTTGTACTAATGGATCGCTCCACAGTTTCTAACATGTAAATCTAGCAACAGAAAATCTATAAGTTGTATCTAAAATGATATTTGTGTGCCGGTGTAGTTATGATATTTGTGTGCCGGTGTAGTTGTGCGTCCATGTGGATAAACTTAGGGTGTGTTTGTTTTTTGAAAAAATGTCTTACTAGCCTTTTGCTCTTACTGAGTCAGAGGTGTTCAGATGTTAATGTTGTTTGTTTTTCTCTTTTGAATCAGACCCGGTCAGACATATGATATCTTACTCAATAAGAGGTGGAAGACTTGTCTTATTGCCTCTTACCGGTAAAGATGTGGTAATTAGATTCAGACCTAAAACATCTTATTGAACAAACATACCCTTATACTGTAGTACACACTGCTACAATATGGAGTAAATTGTATAAACTTTAGAACATCAAAATGTGTTGCAAGTAAGAGTATTAGATATCATAACACCATTAACACTAACTTTTAGTGTTATTTCAGCGTCATCTCAGCATTAATACTTTTAACATCAACACATCAAAATATCCTATCACTCATAACATGTTATAACACCCCTTTTGGTATTGGGATCTTTTGAATGATGACGTGGTGAAAGCCGTGAATAGCCACAATGACCCGAGCCCATAAAGAATCAGGATTATTAACAAGACGCCATCTCCATTTTTGGAGAAGAGCAAGATTGAAAACTTTTAGGCTACCAATATTCAGCCCACCCTTTTCAAACGAAGCCATGACATTTTCCCGTTTAAACCATGGCATTTTTTTTCTCGCCACTACCTCCCTAGAAAAAGGAGGCCCACATCACTTCAAGGGAATTAAGAACTAATTTAGGGCATTTGAAGATTGACAAATAGTAGATCCCAAGGCTTCCTAGAACTGATTTAATAAGAGTTAGACGACCCCCAATAGATAGTGTGTTTGCTTTCCAAGAGGAGAGTCTAGCTCGAAAACGATCTACCAAAATTTGCCAATTGGAAATCAGGTTCATGTTCGCTCCAAGAGGTAAGCCGAGATAAGAAAAAGGAACCGTACCCGAGCCACACCGAGTATCACGAACCATATCTTCAATATCTTGAGGGTTCAATCCAAGACCGTAGACGTTGGATTTAGAGACATTGATTTTGAGGTCTGAAGTAAGATAAAACACGTGAAGAACGTGAATAATATCAATCATGTTTTGCCTATTCCAGTCTGAAATAATCACCACATCGTCCGCATAAAAAAGATGAGATATGTTATATCCTGAGTCTCCTATTGAAGCCCCTTGAATAAGACCAGAAGAGACCGCATTTTGTAACGCGATGTGATAATGAATAAGAAAGGATTTAACGGATCACCTTGTCTTAAACCTCGCTTGATAGAGAATTCGCTAGTAGGACTTCCATTAACTAAAACTGAGGCTCTAGCAGATTTTAAGCAAATATTAATCCATCTGCGCCATTTGTTTCCAAAACCAAGACTTAATGATGAGCCTGACTCGTGGAGATGGAGTCTTGATGGAGACGGTCTTTTTTCGGTTCATGCAACGCGTGTTCATATTGATTCTTGTATGCTCCCTTCTTGTTCTCCAAGCACGCGATGGTCTAATATTCTTCCTCGTAAGGTAAACACTTTTGTTTGGCGTCTTTCTTTGGATAGGCTTCCTACTCGGCTAAATTTATCTTTAAGAGGCCTTGATATTCTATCCATTGTTTGCCCAATGTGTAACGATGTGGATGAAACGGTGGATCATGTTTTCTTTGGTTGTGACCTTGCTTCTGATGCTTGGCGCCTTGTCAGAAGATGGACCAATATAGATATGCCTTCTTTTTCTNAAAAAAAAAAAAAAAAAAAAAAAAAAAAAAAAAAAAAAAAAAAAAAACCTTTTTGGTACCCACCATTTTTAATTTCTAGTCTATTTTTCCAAACAAACCAATTTTCGTTCATTAATATTAATAATAATAATAATAATAATAATAATAATAATACAACACACTTTTTACCCATTAAGCTCTTACCATCATAAGCTTCTTGAATGAAAAATTTACAATAGTTTATGCCATAAGTGCTATGCTACATCCACAAAGAAACATCCACAGAAATAAGGTGATATGTTTTTATTGGTGGTTTTTTAAATAATTTCTCCCTCTTCTCTTTGATTAACCCAATCAAAACATGGCACCTCATTTTTGTATATGTTTCTTTGTAGTTCTTTTATGAATGTAATATAGCTCAAGTAGCCAGCTTATTTTAGAACCTTATATTATTACTCCGTAGATTTTCCTCCCAGTGCGAAACCGTGAGTTCTAGGGGTTTTCCTTCGCGGGTCTCTCTTGGATGGTTTAACTCGATAGGTCGAATTTCAAGTGTTGTGCCGATATTAAAAGAAGGAAAAAATAAATAAATAAATAAATAAAAACTCCCTAAAAGATAGATTTTCTTACCATATTTCTACCCCAAATCCACACTAAAAAGTAAAAACTTTCACAAAAATACTCAAAAAGACCACCCCCCTTGACTTGAACTCACAAATGAAAACATGACCCCAATCGATCAACTCAACAATCTTACAACAATTTCCCTACTATTCGCAGTTGTAATCACACTAACAATCACAATTCTGTTACTTTTATACAACAACCCATTTCGTAAGCAACTAGTTATCGAACTGGATCAATTGAAAACAAGCAGAGCTGTTAAATTAGTTGTAACAACCTTAATTGTAGTGATGATGTACATTTTTTATGGTTTATTTGATGATGCTGTTGATTGTGCCAGTCATGCTTACCTTGTGCTGCAAGTTTCTCTATGGGTAATTCCCATTTTGTTTTTTATTTGTGGGATTTATTTGTTTGAATTATTATTGTTTAATTTGTTAGTTATGGTTAAGTATTTGCATTGGGTGTGCGAGAGTAAACGGGTAGACGGATGAGGTTTTAAGTGCAGGGCGAGTTTTTGACTCAGATTTAAGCGGTCTAATAGGATATCCCGTGACCATTTCGGACGTTTTCCCTATTAGGTGATAGATATTAGTTGGCCGAAGTCAATGGCGGAGCTAGAAAATTTTTTGTGGGAGGGCCGAAACAAAATCTGACCCGAAAAAACATTAGATGGGAGGGCCGAGATGAAAAAAAAATCTTTTTTTAACACATGAAATCGCAAATAGATACACTAACGGGCTTAGAATGTACCTACGGCGTTTCATCATTCAATGTTCCTTAGAATGTACCTAGTGAGGTTTGAAACTGAGACCTCTTGTGAGAACATCAGGGTTTCTGTCTGATCACTAGGCCACCTTGGTGGTGGTGGATTGTTTGAGAGTGATTAATTAATGATTGTGATTTGAACTCGCTTATAGTGTTTGGGTATGAATGTATGATGAATAGATAGTGGAGAATCAGAGGGTGATTGGGATTGCTTGTTTATTTGGGTTGTAAGAAAACGCAGATAAGCATTCAGGAAATAGTGTTTGGATTTGCTCATGAGGTGAAAAATGCGCTAAGACATGGAAAAAGAATAGTTTGTCAGAAAGTGGCAATGGGGCCATTTTTTTAGGTTAGATGTGAGGGTAACAACATAATTTAGTTTCATCTCGTATCATCGCTTTGAAATAAGCAGCTTACTGAAAATTGCTTATTTTGCCCCGAAATATGGAGGAGAATTATGTTTTGTCTGCTTTTATTTTAGGAGATTAGTAGAAAAAATAAGCAATCCCAAACACCCTTGTTTTGGAGTGGTTTCTTGAGTATTTTAATAAGCATAAGAAAATGTATTGCGTATGAATCTCTTTCATGAAACTGATTGATCTGATTCTGACTACTCGATATCACATAATCACTTTGAAAATGTAGTGTCAAACAACCGGCTAAGTTAGTTTGAAATAGTTTCGACTTGAAAATATACGTTATAGGTTTTGCTACCAAGGCCTTAGGCCTCTTATGGGGATTACAAGAAAAATTAACTCAAATTGAGTTAATTGGTGTTAGTAAACTGCAGAATTGATTGTCCCATTGCGATATATTACTCTTGCTTTCAGACGCATAGATTGCGAGTTCAAGTGTCACCTTAGTATGTCCAATCGGTTCCCAAGGGGTTGGCATAACATTCCATACTAGATAGCGATGGAAGTATTTTCTTTAACCCTTGCGTGATAAGATCATTTTAGTGGGATGATCAAGTAAAGGACGACATTTTCGATTCTTCTGATCAAGATTGTTTTGATGGGAACTAGCCTCCACCACGCGAGTCGTCAAGTTGATATATTTGTTGTCTTTTGGATTATTGGGAAATTTTGGTATTGGAGATCTCTGTAAAGTGTTTTTTCCCTTTTTGTTCATAATAATGCCAATCTCAACACGCATGCTTACATGGTAAACTGATGTTTTTGTCAATATCTATGCTGTTTTATACAATGTTTTAAGACGCATTAGGTTTAGTTAAGCAGTTTATTGACCTCTAGAGTCTAGAATTAATTATTTAAGCAGAAGTACAAGCAATCAAGCGCTTCACTTATAAGTAATTTTTAGATTATGGTAACACATGTTAATTTTTATACTCATACCATATATTTAGATTGTTCTGTATATGCAATTAGCCAATTTCTCAAAAACTAGAGAGCATCCCACAAAGACAAGGATTCAAATATCCATTGATTAACAGATATGCTAAAAGTTAAGGAGAGTATAGAAAGTATATGCAATCCCAAACACCCTCGTTTAGGAGTTTCTGAAGAATATGCTAAAAAATTGAAGTTCTGGTTACTTGAGTATCACAATAAGCATAAGAATATGTATTGCATATGAATCTCCTACATGAAACTAATTGATCTGATTCTGACTATTCGATATCACATAATCACTTTGAAATTGTAGTGTCAAACACGCGGCTAAAGTAATTTGGGTTAGTTTCGACTTGAAAATATATGTTATAGGTTTTGTTACCAAGGCCTTAGGCCTCTCATGGGATTTACAAGAAAAATTAACTCAAATTGAGTTAATTGGTGTTAGTAAACTGCAGAATTGATTGACCCCGTGCGATATATTACTCTTGCTTTCAGCCACATAGATTTCAAGTTCAAGTGTCACCTTAGTATGTCCAATAGGTTCCCAAGGGGTTGGCGAAACATTCCATACTAGATAGCGATGGAAGTATTTTCTTTAACCCTTGCGTGATAAGATCATTTTAGTGGGATGATCAAGTAAAGGACGACATTTTTGATTCATCTGATCGATATTGTTTTGATGGGAACTAGCCTCCACCACACGAGTCATCAAGTGGATATATTTGCTGTCTTTTGGATTATTAGGAAATTTTGGTATTGAAGATCTCTGTAAAGTGTTTTTTCCTTTTTATTTCATAATAATGCCAATCTAAACACACGTGCTTACATGGTAAACTGCATTTTTTGTCAATATATATGCTGTTTTATACAATGTTTTAAGACGCATCAGGTTTAGTTAAACGGTTTAGTGACCTCTAGAACATAGACGGAACTTAGAAGGGACCGAGGGGGGCTGTGGCCCCCCCAAAATTTTTGACCCTATGTACATTTTATACCCTTTTATATATGGTTTTAATCATTTTTAGTACAAAAATTTCAGCGTATTGTATATCGGCCCCCCTAAAATAAATACTCCACTTTTCATGTTGGCCCCCTACGAACAGCGTTCAAGTTCCGTCCTTGCTCTAGAATTAATTACCTAAGCAGAAGTACAAGCGGTCAAGCGCTTCACTTATAAGTAATTTTAAATTATGCTAACACATGCTAATTTAAATGCTCATACCATATATGTAGATTGTTCTGTGTATGCAAAGTAGAAAGCATCCCACTAAAACAAGGATTCAAAAATCCATTGATGAACAGATATGCTAAAAGTTAAGGAGAGTATTAGAAAGTATATGCAATCCCAAACACACTCTTTAGGAGTTTCTGAAGAATATGCTAAAAATTCAAAGTTCTGGTTACTTGAGTATCACAATAAGCATAATAAAATGTATTGCATTTGAATCTCCTACATGAAACTAATTGATCTGATTCTGACTATTCGATATCACATAATCACTTTGAAAATGCAGTGTCAAACACGCGGCTACAGTAATTTGGATTAATTTCGACTTGAGAATATACTTTATAGGTTTTGTTGCCAAAGCCTCTGATGGGGATTACAAGAGAATTTAACTCAAAATTAGGAAATAGTTACGTATTGGTGTTAGTAAACTGCAGAAATGGTTGCCATTTAGCCTCCACCACGCGAGTCGTCAAGTTGATATATTTGTTGTCTTTTGGATTATTGGGAAATTTTGGTATTGGAGATCTCTGTAAAGTGTTTTTTCCCTTTTTGTTCATAATAATGCCAATCTCAACACGCATGCTTACATGGTAAACTGATGTTTTTGTCAATATCTATGCTGTTTTATACAATGTTTTAAGACGCATTAGGTTTAGTTAAGCAGTTTATTGACCTCTAGAGTCTAGAATTAATTATTTAAGCAGAAGTACAAGCAATCAAGCGCTTCACTTATAAGTAATTTTTAGATTATGGTAACACATGTTAATTTTTATACTCATACCATATATTTAGATTGTTCTGTATATGCAATTAGCCAATTTCTCAAAAAGTAGAGAGCATCCCACAAAGACAAGGATTCAAATATCCATTGATTAACAGATATGCTAAAAGTTAAGGAGAGTATAGAAAGTATATGCAATCCCAAACACCCTCGTTTAGGAGTTTCTGAAGAATATGCTAAAAAATTGAAGTTCTGGTTACTTGAGTATCACAATAAGCATAAGAATATGTATTGCATATGAATCTCCTACATGAAACTAATTGATCTGATTCTGACTATTCGATATCACATAATCACTTTGAAATTGTAGTGTCAAACACGCGGCTAAAGTAATTTGGATTAGTTTCGACTTGAAAATATATGTTATAGGTTTTGTTACCAAGGCCTTAGGCCTCTCATGGGATTTACAAGAAAAATTAACTCAAATTGAGTTAATTGGTGTTAGTAAACTGCAGAATTGATTGACCCCGTGCGATATATTACTCTTGCTTTCAGCCACATAGATTTCAAGTTCAAGTGTCACCTTAGTATGTCCAATAGGTTCCCAAGGGGTTGGCGAAACATTCCATACTAGATAGCGATGGAAGTATTTTCTTTAACCCTTGCGTGATAAGATCATTTTAGTGGGATGATCAAGTAAAGGACGACATTTTTGATTCATCTGATCGATATTGTTTTGATGGGAACTAGCCTCCACCACACGAGTCATCAAGTGGATATATTTGCTGTCTTTTGGATTATTAGGAAATTTTGGTATTGAAGATCTCTGTAAAGTGTTTTTTCCTTTTTATTTCATAATAATGCCAATCTAAACACACGTGCTTACATGGTAAACTGCATTTTTTGTCAATATATATGCTGTTTTATACAATGTTTTAAGACGCATCAGGTTTAGTTAAACGGTTTAGTGACCTCTAGAACATAGACGGAACTTAGAAGGGACCGAGGGGGGCTGTGGCCCCCCCAAAATTTTTGACCCTATGTACATTTTATACCCTTTTATATATGGTTTTAATCATTTTTAGTACAAAAATTTCAGCGTATTGTATATCGGCCCCCCTAAAATAAATACTCCACTTTTCATGTTGGCCCCCTACGAACAGCGTTCAAGTTCCGTCCTTGCTCTAGAATTAATTACCTAAGCAGAAGTACAAGCGGTCAAGCGCTTCACTTATAAGTAATTTTAAATTATGCTAACACATGCTAATTTAAATGCTCATACCATATATGTAGATTGTTCTGTGTATGCAAAGTAGAAAGCATCCCACTAAAACAAGGATTCAAAAATCCATTGATGAACAGATATGCTAAAAGTTAAGGAGAGTATTAGAAAGTATATGCAATCCCAAACACACTCTTTAGGAGTTTCTGAAGAATATGCTAAAAATTCAAAGTTCTGGTTACTTGAGTATCACAATAAGCATAATAAAATGTATTGCATTTGAATCTCCTACATGAAACTAATTGATCTGATTCTGACTATTCGATATCACATAATCACTTTGAAAATGCAGTGTCAAACACGCGGCTACAGTAATTTGGATTAGTTTCGAGTTTCGACTTGAGAATATACTTTATAGGTTTTGTTGCTAAAGCCTCTGATGGGGATTACAAGAGAATTTAACTCAAAATGAGTAAATAGTTACGTATTGGTGTTAGTAAACTGCAGAAATGGTTGCCACCACTCACCATGACAATGTATTAGTCTTTCTTTCAGTCGGCTAGATTACAAGTTCTAGTGTCAACTTGGTATGTCATGATTGTTTTGATGGGAACTAACCTCCATCCGAGTCATGAAGTGGATATCTTTGCTGTCTTTTGGATTATTAGATATTTTGGTTTTGGAGATCTCTGTAAAGTGTTTCTTTTCCTTTGTGTTCTTGAATACCAATCTCAACACGCAATATTACATGGCATACTATTTATTTATTTATTATTATTATT